>CAUYPK010085696.1:0-32737 GCA_963574355.1 Loris lydekkerianus | reverse complement strand
ACTCAGCAAGGCCTGGCCTGAAACTGCCTCTACCTAGATACAGCCAATGTGGTACCATGCCACTGGCCCGACCCTGTCACTCACCTCTTCCCCCGCCTTCTTTCCCTGCCCCTTCTCCACAATAAAAAAATAAATAAATTAAAAAAAAAAATAAAAAAAAAAGATAGAAAGATCACAAATTAACAATCTAATGACACATCTCAGGGTACTAGTAAAGGAAGAGCAACTCAAACCTAAATCCAGCAGATGTAAAGAAATAACTAAAGTCAGAGCAGAACTAAGCAAGATGGAAAACAATAAAGCAATTCTAAAGATGAAACAAAAAGTCGGTCCTTTGAAAAGATAAACATAATTGATAAACCTTTTGGCAGATTGACAAGGAAATAAGACTAACAAAGGTGATACTACAAGTGATACCATAGAAAAGCAAAATACCATCTGTAAAGACTCTGAGAATCTCTATGCTGGTAACCATTAAACACAGAGGAAATTGATACATTTCTGGAAACACACAACATACCATGATGGAATCTGGAAGATATGAACAGTGAGATTGAAGTACCCATACTGCAGAAAGTGTTCCACAACATTGAGAAGGAAGGAATCCTCCCCAACTCATTCTATGAAGATGGTATCACCTTGATATAAACCCAGAAAATAATACAACAAAAAAGAAAATTGAAGACCAATATACCTTATGAACATAGATACAACAAATCTTAAAGAAATGCTAGAAAACTGAATTCAATAGCATGTCAAAATATTTTGCTGTTGTTCTTTCTATAGGTCAATGTTGAAAAGGCTAAATATCCTAGGTAGAAAGTCTAAGCTTCTTGAGGAGACAGGCCTTATCTAGTACACCAAATTTCTTAGATTGTGTCTGATTGTTGCTTGATAAACATACTTTGAAGTGATGGAGAGTATGAAATCAGTTGAGGTCTTAGCTGCCTAAACAACATTCATAACATTTTGTCTATGCTCCCAATAACAGAGCTCCCAATAACAGAGTTAGAAATGCACCGTTGGAATGTATTCTATTGATTTAAGTTAAGGATCATTTATTAACAATAAATTGAGAACCATTACAACAAATTATTTGTGTCAAGAGTTAAACTTCAATGTGCAAAAAAAGGAAAAGAAAAAAGAAATACTGTATCTCTTAGGAAGCAGATCCCTTTCTATTCACATTAGAAACTTGTTCATCTTCAAGGAATGAATCCATTCCTTCCAGTTGTAATCATCTTGGCTCAAAAGGAGTAGTCATTTTTTTTTTTTTCTGCAAGGGCCCTATGATTCATCATAAGAAAACCAGAAACTGGCCAACGTAAATGGTGCAAAGATCCCTCAGGGAAGAAAGTTACATAACTAATTGGAGGTCAAATTTTCCAATTAGTATTTTTTCTATAGGTTAATGGTGTCCTTACCACTCCACTCCCAAACGAACAAAAGCTCAACAACCTTTTACTTAAGACATTTTACTCATGACGGTTTTGTATCTTTAATAAAAATGCACATTAATTCACGTGAATGGTGGATGAATAATGCCTTTAGAGGCTATGAAATTGTTCCTCTGAAAGGACTCGTGCATCACTGTCATCCTGTTTCTTGGTCTCACTTCAGTTGAGAAACATAAATACATCGAATGATTATTGTATCACTTAATGACTCACTAGATTCATAAAATATTTCATCGATCAGGTTCAAAAAATTGAGAAAAACAAAATAATAGTTTGAGAGGAAAACAAGATCTTTCTTTCAGTTTTAATAAAAGAATAGTGAAGATGGAAGGCAATTCTCAAGCTGGTGAATGTTTGTGCCTCATGAATTAACCCCCAAATTGCCATATTGTCATGCTTCTTTTCTTTTTTTTCCCTTGCATAGAAAACTCATATAGAACTTAAAAAATTTACAGAAAGAGCCCATCCGTAGAGTGTAAGCTAACATGGAGAAGTTAATAGTGCTGTTATCCAATGAGATTTCTATCATTACCAGCCATTATTCTAAGAATAGTAAGTGGCAGATAAAGAGCTCAGATGGAATTTCCATCTTTTCTGTAGTTAGCATGTAAAATGCATATATTTTGTCTCTAAATTGTTACCCCTTTCATACAAATTGCTCATTATATTTTCTCAGACTTGTGAAATGGAAACTATTTTATTTAAAGGAAATAAAGGCAAGAAACAGCGAATAAAAGACCTGTGACTATTGTCAGAATGTGTATTTTAAAATCTTTAGCAGTGGTTCTGGTTTTATGTTAGTAAGTCAATAAAAGCTAAGAATTCTCCTGGCAATTAAAAAAATTTTTAAAAAGGAAAGAACAAAAGAAAAGAGAAGAAAAAGAGAATAAAAGCTGAATTATGGCTGATACGACCAGAAAAGAACTTCTAATTTTAACATTACTTTTAAAATTTAAATTAATTTTGAAGAGGCCTCAGTGAAGGTAGTCAGGAAGGCTTTGAAATCAAGTGTAAGTACCTTACTTTGATTAGGAGTGATACTCATTCAGATGTGTACATATTATATACATGTGATATATAATATATATATTTGTATATATATAAACATAATGCCATATATGAAGTTGTTAATATTTACATGTCATGTTGAAAGGTAGAAATGCAGATAGAATATATTAGAATTTTAATCTGGTCTAAAGACCAGAAGAATAGGATTTATATTGATTTCTTTGGAAGAGAATGCGGCAATATTAATTTAGTTCCAGAATAATATATCACAGTATTTCACACTCAGCTTTTATTCTTTCTGTGGAGCTGTTTCTTACATGCCTAATGTTTCAAACATGGCTTGATATCCAAAAAGCAGCAGATAGGTTTTCCATTGGTGTTTGAATTTATGTTAGCTTTTATCAACTTATTAAAAATGCAAAATTCAAACCATTCATACTTTGTGAAATGTTCTGTACAGAGAATTTAAATGCATGTACTGGGTCTTGGCAATGGCTGTATGTAGTGTTAACCCAGATATCACCTTCACATGATTTTTAAACCATCAGGATGAAAAAACTAAAATTTGTTCCAGAGTGTAAAATTTATTTTGATTGGTATTGAATTCTATGAAAATCCCTAACATTTGTATAGTATGTTTGAAATCTCTCAATTAATCAAAAAATTAACTATCTCTTGCTAATCCAAATATGTTAGAATTTACTGTTACCATGTTATCTTTAAAAATTTCATTTAAAAGCAAAACATTTCATGCATGGATGAACTTTTATGATCAAGAGGGTATTATTAATTATTATTAAAGATTAATTTAAAAAAAATTTTACTAGAAGTACCATAAATAACTGTAGTTTGACATTTATCATTTTAAGCCAGCACACTAAAACAACAAATCCATTGTATGTGAGTTTCTAATATATGCTTTTTAATCATTCTTCTTGCTTCCTCAAGCAAAAACACCAACTTACACTCATCAGTATTAAATGACAGAAATCACAGTAATTCTGGTTGAAGTCTTTTGTTAATACCTCATATTTATCAAAAAAAAAAAAAAAAATCCCCTGTTCTAGGTTGTAATGTAAAATGCAATTGGAAAACACAAATGGTACCAGAGAGCATACGGTTTTTTAATTTCCTTAAAAATAAAAAGCTAGGGAATTAAATGCCTGCTAATGAAGTGTTACATTTCTTAGTTTTCTGCAACTCATTTTAATTGAAAAAAAAAAAAATCTCTTGAAGTGTCTCCCATTTTCCGATTCTCAGAAGAGAAATTAGAATGATCTACAAAAGAACATGCAGCTCAATGTCTAAAAAACTGAAGCCTAAAAGGGCATTCTTTTTAAAAATCTTGCTTTCCTTTCATATGTGTGATAAGAGGCACACAGTTCAGATGCTCAAAGATTCATTTTTAACAAATTTTTCAAACATTCAGATTGATATTTCAGTGGAATAATCTCAGTAGTTTATGAGCGTGATAAATGAATATTTTAGGTTCACTTGACCCCCGGCAACACTGAACTAAATTACCTTTTCTCCAAATGGAGCCCTCTGTACATCTCTCTCTTCCTTGAAATGCTGATTAAAACAGCAAGAGGTGATGAAAAATACGTTGTGTTGACACACAGATAAAACAATAATGGAAATGTGTGAAATCATAGCAGGGCTCTGGGACCAGGTACAATTTGGATTGTAAGATATAAGACTTCCTGGGCCCCCTTGCTCTCCACAGGGAAGGCAATTGCCTGTGGGCTGGCACAGCTCCTGGGAGGCAGGCAAGCTAGTGTCTGAGAGTCCCCTGGGTGATGCAGGCCAGAATTTCTCCTTAATATGCTGCCTTTGACTCAAGGCAATCATACTGCTGTTCAGGAAGGGGCTGTGTTCCCTTAGCCACAGAATGAATGTAAGAAACCCAGAGGTATCCCCACATCTTAAGGTGTTATCTGCGCCACTGCTTCAGAAGCTAAAGAAGTGAGGATGATTAGTGAATATGACAGAAGGGAAAGGGAGAGGCATGCCTGAAGGCCACACAGGGAACAGGGAGGGGAAAAGCAGGGGAGGAGGAAGAAGGGGGAATAGACAGCGAATGTGGAAGAGGAGGTAGAGGAAGAACAGAAACAGAGGGGGAAATGCGATGTCTGTTTGGTCAAGTGCAGCGCGCTCACCTGGAACTGTATGGGTAATAGTGTGTACTGGCAATATGACGTGTGAGGCACTCACGTGTACACAGGCTGAACCTAGGCTGCCGTTCAAGTGTGTGTCCAGCATTTGCACATTTAGTCTGGCTCTCAACTACTTTTTCAGAATGCGAGTGGGTGCCTCAGGGCACCAGGGGCCTCCGTGGCACAATGGATTGGACTCTGTGTTCTCTGAGGACGATGTGAACAGGTCTGCCAGAATTGTGGGGCTTTGTCCCATATCCAGGCTGAGGAAATGTCTCTCTTCACACTCCTCCCAAGTCCTCTGTTATTTGAGGGTCCAGTCTCCCAAATTCTAAGGATGCCTAGTCCTTAGAATAGCCTGTTTCGACTGTGTTATAAAGGAGTTTCAGTCCTTGAGATATCTTGGTAAGCCAACTATTTGACACAACTGTCTTATTTACCTACTCCTTGCCTCTTCCTGGAATGGTGCTGTTTCTCATAGCCAGCACAGTGAAAATGATAATACCTGCCTCAAAAATGGAAAATTAATGGGGGCTATTTCTGAATACACTTACTTTTTTGATAGCAATGTACTCTTCTAGAAAATATATGACATTTACAGCAAGCAATTTTTATATATTTCCGTGGGTAGAAATCTTTCTTTTATTCATATGCATACCTATTTTTGCCTACTTAGGATTCAAAGTAACAGTAGAGACCATATACAGGAAGTTGCCATTTAAAAAAGGATCGTAAAACTTGTTGAGCATGAAACAAATTAAAAGTTGAAGAGTCCTATAATAGAATAATTATTCCCTTTATAAATCAGTTATCAAGGAATTCTCTTAAAAATCAAGAGAGATTTTGTATACAAAATTGCTTGTATACAAAGATTGTGGATTTATTTGACACAGATGCAGGAAAGAATGAAACTTAAAGTTAAAATTTAGGCACCCTGTTGGATGAAGATCACTTACAACAAGGGTAAGTGTGGGGGAAAGTTTACTGATTGCCAGAATATCAAATCACACATATTCTCCCTTTTCAACTTCCACAGCTGAATGGAGACAGTCTGGGGATATATTACAAATTAATGTGGTAAGTTCATGAAAACTTGCTTAGGGAGTGAATATTGTCTTTGGAAAGCACTTAACCTGAAGAAAAAGTCACCTAGATCTGGAATAGATCCATTCTTTTCTGCATTAGAACACAGTAACTGCCTCTGAACTTTAACTTCTGTTTCAAGTACCCTTACTCCTGAATCATGGGTGAGTCTTACATAGATTGAGCAACTACAGGAGAGGCTTATTGCCCTGAAAGCTTTGTAAGTAACTGGGACATAAATAGCACAGTTTAGCTTCCGAGAGGCCTCTAATGTGGTGGTGGGGAAGAGGGAACAGGCACACATTTCTGTGTACCTTGACCTCAGAGCTGATGGATCCTATGAGCATTTGAATTTCTGAGAATGGCGCTTCCTTCATCAACGGGGAAGTCACTTGGCAAGTTTGGCTTCTGGGCAGAAAATAGAAAGTATCAGACCGTGGTGCCCCACAAGAGTATTCTTGATTGTGAGGCATCCTGATGGGTCCCCACAAATACTTAACAGGGAATTTTATAGGGCATCAAAGTTTTTGAATCTTCTGTCAGAGCTCAGAGCCAGTGAAATGTGCTGCTTTTTCTTTCTTACTTTTTTTTTCTGTTGTTGTTGTTGTTGTTGTGATCCTATTCTTTAGGAATACTAAGTTTAAACAGAAATTTCTATTTTTGGGTAAAAGGAACTGGAAATTTTGTCCTGACTTGAAGTTTCTGGAGGCTTTCCCCAGTGATATGGGCTGGAAGGCATTTGAGATGGCTTCTGTGGTGGGAAGAGACTCCTCGTGAGTGACTCAGCACTTTAAGGAATCAGGACTTATGGTCACATTCTTGCTAATAGAAATTGAAATATGTGACTTTAGGTGCACACATTAAACAAGCTTACACCATGGCGATATTCTAGGAGCTTTTCTGGAATGTGTCCGGAGGGCGTTTGGGTATTTCCGCATGAGCTGGTTGGTAACACCACCAACACTGATGTGGCATCCTGGTAACCAGGCATCCTTTGTGAAACCCCTTGTTAGTAGATCTCCACCATGTTTATATATAGTAATGTCTTACTTGACCCAGAGGTTAGAATCCCAGCAACCTCTGTTCCTTGGAATGCAAACTCAGAAATAAGCAAAAAATTCCCTGGAGTACGTCAAATAGCTTTCATGTCCCCAGACTAAAGCTGTGGACTTTTCTTCTTACAAACTTGTGTGCTTTCACTTGGAGATCGTTTATTTTTACTTAAGTGAGGTCATAGTAATTGTGGGTTTTTGGATTCCCAGCTCAAGCTGATTAAAAGTAACACATTAGGAAGCCAGAGGAAATGTTAGAGGAAGCAAACCGGCAGCAGTGAAGTGACAGTTGTTAGACAACAGAGAAAGAAGCAGAAAACTAAGAAACGGATTTGTAACTGTGTGTGTTTCATCACACTTTTAAAATGAAGTGACAGTGATTCATAAGGATGTCACAGTTATCAATAAAAACAAATTATGTTTAGCAGTTGCTATTATTAAAAGGCAAGAAAAATTTAATACAGTTTTCAAACATTTACATAAAGTAGGTTTGAGCATCCAGGGGAGTGAGTTGGAGCTATCTAGGTGCAGTGCACAGCCTGCCTCTTTCCTGAAGATGATGGTTAGATTTGAATTCTCAGAGCACTTTATTTGTACCTTTTCAATGACCCTTTCTGTTCTCATCATTGTATTACAGTCATTTGAGTTCACACTAAATGCCATTTAACTCACTCAGAGACGTGAGGAAGTTGTGTTTCTATCATGCCATGATGTACGTGACTTTGATGAGTCAGGCACTATGTGCTTTCAATTTTTTATTGGCAAGACATGGGATTTGGAATAAAGGAACTGGAGGATTTTTTCAGTTTATAAATTGTATGCATTTATATACTGAAGATAAATTTTTTCGGTGAATATGCAGAGGTACAGGTGGATTTCAACTTTAAATATTAAGCACATCTATAGAGTCACAGCCAAACCATTTACATGAGCTTATGGACTTACTGCCCGATACATGCCCATATCTTGCAATGAAAATAAAGGCTTTTTTTTTTTTTTTTTTTTTTCCAAAATTATTTTGGGCATCTGTTCTTATTTGCTCAGCAACTACTTTATCTTCTGATAACACTTTGAAACAAACACCTTGGTATTATTATCAGTCTTTGTGGTTCTGGTGAAGTGACTTTAGTTATTGTCTCTGGCGTGATCAAACGACCCAGGCCTGACTACTCAGCATCTGTCACCTCTTAGAACAAAGTGATTGGTTTCAGGATGGACATGTGACCCAAGCTGATACAATAAAAGCCAATCCAAGGACTGCTTCAGGAAACATTCAGGTATTCCAGAAATGTATAGAAGTTGCATTTAATAAGACAGTGCTATTGTCTTATATTTTCTAGAGGAGCGTATTCCTATAAAAAGATAAGTGATTTTTATCTAACCCTAATCCATTCATATATAAATCAAATTATGTCAATAATTATAAAAATACATTCCTTTCATTTGCCAATTATTATCTTAAATTATTTAGAGACACAAATTGTTCATAAATTGTCTTCATGAGTTCCAAAATTTGGTTGATTTTTAAATATTACGAGTGTGATTTTTTTGTTGTTGTTGCATGGATCTGTCCCTTGCTAAATGACATCTTATGTAGGCCAAGATTTGAAATAGAAAATGACATTAAACCCTTCCAATGACTCCTCCATTAAATTGAAACTCATTAGGTGGGAAGGTAAAATGTTGATGACAGTGAGTTGCATTGCACTAATGTCTTATCTCTTCTGCCCCCCACCCCATTAATGCTATCACCAATGCCATCCACTCTGATGTCTGCCTGGGCTGCCGGGCAGACTTCTGAGCAGCTGTGGGGTTGCAGAAGGGCATTGCACTATTCTTCCCCCTTCTCTCTGTGGATACTTTAGTCTGCTGGTACCCCTTGTAGGCCCAATTAGCCCCCCTGTGTCTGTCACTGGATAACAGTAGTAATGACATTAATAATTGTAGAGTCAATAACTTACTCTATTTACCAATTGGTATAGAACTACTAAAGATTATTGCAACCTTACCCATGACAAGGCTTACTCATGGAGCTTGTCCACCTTCTATCCTGGACTGCCCTATGGCTGTTTTTCCATTTCTTTGTGCTAGGAGGGATACTTGCTGTCTTACAATTAGTTTTCTTATCTTTAATGCAGTCATAAATTGTATATAGCAAAGGTTTATAATCAGAATATTTTATGTCTGTTCAAACATTAGTGGACCTACCAGGATGTAGTGGAAGGAGCACTGGGTTTTATGGGTTCTTTCCCTTGTTCTTTCACTAGTCATGACAACAGTAACAGCTGAAGTGCCCCATAGTCTTATTGTAGGGGACACTGCTACATCTATATTTCTGTGAAAGAACAAGTTATGAATGACCATAGTTGGGGCTGCATGAGAAGCATCCTTGTCCTGGCCAAAGTTTATTAGATCAGCATTGAGAAATAAGCCCATGGTGTGTGTGGACCAAGGACTTATGATGCTGATGTTATTTGGTATGAAGAGATGGGTGAGCCAGATTCCTCTTCTTGGGTAATGAAATTTTAAAATCCATGACAAAGAAATCATTGATTGATGCTGTAAGTAAACAGAGATTACCAGGGTCCCAAGAAGTCTAATTTATGTGCAAGCGCAAATTATAAGTTAGGAAAAGCTAAGAGGTCCTCCACTAGACATATGGAGGAGAAACTGAAAATTATTCAGTTAGTACTGGGCAAAGAGAAGGGACATCAGAGAATAATTTGTTGGTATTACTATTGGTATACTAGAGAACAGTTCTCGAACTCCTGCTGCTAATGTTCCTGACTCCTCCCTGTCCTAGCTCCTGTCCAGGGCTGTCTCTGAGGCCCAATTCTGTAGTGGTTTCTTCCATCACAACACATGCTCAGTTTATCACTCTCCTTCTTGACCTTGTTCAAGGGAGGGACTTTCTGTAAGGTAACTGAATAAAACACAGACTGGTCACTACCCAGACATGTAACCTCTCTCAGCCATAGACGGTTCATCTCTAAAATAATCAGGTAGATTAAACCCTTTGGGGCTGGTCTCCAAGGCTCATCTAGCTCTCTGTTTGTAAGCTGACCAATAACCATTTATATGGTTATCCTCACTTGAGTATTTTGAGAATTTGTTATTATGCATTATGCTCACACTCCCAATTACATTGTGTATTGCCAAAATAAATTAATTTTACCTGCTGTAAGAAAACTTCAGATAACCAAATTTAAAATTAAGTGTGATTTTTCATCTCTGGTGCTAATCGTTACTACTGCAGTTTGGTATTAGTCACTGTTCTCATTAGTATTACAAATAGAATAATAAAATCAAATCAAATAAATAAAGTCCAAGTTGCTCTGATTGATGAATTTTTTTCCTAAGGCATCAACCTAATGTGGTGTACTCTTTGTACTTGTCAAGTAATAGTTTTTATCTCTTAAAGAATCATTCTACTGAACATAACCTTCTAATTCATATGAGTGTACCTTATTCCTCTTATAAATACTGATTTGACACTCTTCTCTTGGAAACTCAAATTTAACATAAAATACAAGATGATGTGGCAAAAATGAGCTCCAAAGTAAAACATGCTAAATTTGTGTTTTCTAGACTGAGTGTTACTGGATAAAAGTATTGTGGACTCGAGCAGTTATTTTACAAAGATGGGAGAAGGAAGCACTCTAAGGACAAGGAAACAAATGGAAGAAGGACACCCTTCACTGTCTTAGACTACTAGGAAACAACAGCCCATGAATTAGCCAACCAGGTATCAGGTGAGTGCCTGCCCTCCACGTTGAGTGGCTGGGAGAGGGAAGACACCTGCCCTGCATTCTTGGATGCAGTTGGTTCATTTAGTCATTTACTGTTCATTTATTGAGCATTTATTATCTGCCAAGCTAGAAATTGCGTCTCAGGATATGATAAGTTCCTGTTCTAAAGGGTTCCTTATTTAAATCCATGGTTGTTGCAGTTGTCCCGATATTAAATTTCATTTTTTACCTTCTTGGATTTAAAATCTTCAATTGTTAACCATTCACATGGTCACTCAGCAGAAACCATTTACATTTTCCATCTTCACTTTTTAGCTGGATAGGTCTATGCAAGTAAGACGGCCGATGAGGAGCATCTTTCTGATGAGACACTGGGCTCCGCTTTTGGACCCTGTCTCTTTCTTTTATCCATCCTGCAGCTTGAAAGATGGCTGTGATGAAAGGAACTCCTTCTTGAACTGTGAAGAAATGGCCTACATCTAGGGATGGTAGGGTGGGAAGCCAGGTTCTAGACACCTGCAGAACTCACACAATACCTCTGGGCTGTGCACTTTTTGGTATGAGATAAATACATTTCCATGTTGTTCTAGTCACTATTTTTTCTAGTTTCTGTTGCTTGTAGCATTGGTGTTATTTTATTTTATTTCTCTGATTTTTAACAATGACTTAGGTACACCAACATCCATGAATTTAAAGTGTGATGTTTGATTAGTTTTGACAAATGCATATACTCATGTAACTACCACCACAGTCAAGATGTAGGTTTCTTTGTGCCTGTTCCTGGTGACTTATGCCTCCTATTCCCACCCCCAGGTGACCATTGATCTGTTTCCTATCAGTAAAGTTAAGTTGTATCTTTTCTACTTTCATTTACAGTGGTTCCTTAGTATCTGAGGGGTATCGGTTCCAGATTTGGTATCCTATGGATACCCAAATCCCTTATATAGAATAGTGTAGCATTTGCATATAACCTATGCAAAACTTATGCTTTAACTCACGTCTAGATTCATTACTTATACTATAATATATAATATAATCTAAGTGCTGTGTAAATAGTTGTTACATTGTATTTTAAACTTTGTATTAAAAAGAGCCAACAATCCCTTAGATCACTGGGCAAGAGAGATGAATAGAAACTTCTCTAAAGAAGACAGATGAATGGCTAATAAACACATGAGAAAATGCTCATCATCCTTAATTATTAGAGAAATGCAAATCATAACCAACCTGAGATATCATCTAACCCCAGTGAAAATGGCCCACATCACAAAGTCTCAAAACTGCAGGATGTGGAGAGAAGGGAACACTCTTACACTGCTGGTGAGACTGCAAACTAATACAACTGTTTTGGAAGGCAGTGTGGAGAACCCTCAAAGAACTCAAGCTAGACATGAAATGCCCACCAAGCCAGGAATGGATTAACAAGCTGTGGTATATTTACACCGTGGAATACTATTCAGGCACTAAAAAAGATCGAGACTTTACATCTTTTGTATTAACCTGGATGGATGAGGAACACATTATTCTTAGTAAAGCATCTCAAGAATGGAGAAATAAGAATCCTATGTACTCAATTCTGATATGAGGACAATTAAGGTCCTAATACACAGTGGGGGGAGGGGGATGGGAAGAGCTGAGACAGGGAAGGAGGGAGGGGGTGGTGTGTCAGGGAGTGTGGTACACCTTTTGGGGGCGGGGCACAAATATAAGAGGGTCCTTATTTAACAAAAGCAATCAGCGTAACCTGGTTCTGTGTGCCCTCGATGAATCCCCAACAATTAAAAAAAAAAAAATTGTGTTTTGGTTGGGTGTGGTGGCTCACACCTGTAATTCTAGCACTCTGGGAGGCTGAGGCAGGTGGATTGCTTGAGCTCAGGAGTTTGAGACCAGTTCCTGAACATTTAACAAGTTGTAGTAAGATGATTACAACTTTCAATGACCTTTATCCCCTTTAGAAGTTTACTTTGGCCTCAATATTTTCCACCTATCAAATTATAGCTATATACCATGTGTGTACATAAACAACATTTGAGAAAACAGTAATAGTTATAATAAACTGCATACTAGTTCCTATACTTACTGGATGCCTTATATAATTTGTCTCTTCAGACTTTCATAAAGAAAGTTTTCTGTGGATGTTATTTTCATCCTTTTATTGATGAAAGACAGAGGCTTGGAAGATACAGGAAATTCCTAGGGCTAGACATATATATTTATCTCAGTAATTCCCTTTTGATACTAGTCTTTGCATCGTGTTTTGCTCTGAGAATCATTCATTTATTCAGTTTATACCACTGGGCACTAATGAGTCAGGCACTGGGGTTAGAGTGTCAAGGATACAACAACTCTGACCTGAGTCATCCCAAAGTGTCACTTAAATTTTGACTCTCATCTAACATTTTACTCCGGGCTACTTGCTTCTTCCTTTTCATGCTCTGTTTATATCCCATCAACAACACCATCTTTTTAACAGTATCCTGAGAGTCAACATCCTGTTCAAAATGTTCTAGTAAAACAAGTTATATATGACATAGAGCAAAGAAATACATCAAAGAGGCAGGGAAAATTTAGCACTGCATTCTCCAGACTTCCTGGGAACAGCTGAGTGTGAACACAGATCACATATTAAGGTTTAAAGAGATCTAAGGAGAAAAACAAGTTTAAGGAGAAAAATAATTCAAAACATTAAGCATCATATGGACATATGGACATTTTTTACTACAGTCAACAAAAACTTATCAATAAGACCTTTAAAGCAAAGTCTTAACAAGGGAGTTGCAGTAATGCACTCAAAGGAGCTTGATAATAGATTTAGCAATTTGATAGTGCCAGAATTGTTTAGAAAATTAACTCAAGGTCAGTCTACTCTGAATCACATGGATTTATACCCTTTCTTCCAAATACGGGAAAGGAAAAAACTTTTTTCTTGTTTAGATTTTGGTTAAACATAAACATCTAGGAGAAATCAACCAAAAAAGTGAAAACAAGTCACCAGTTGTCAGCAGGCTGAACTTTATTTCTAAACTTTATAAATACAAAAAATTTTAAAAAGCAAATTAAAACAAAAATAATCTCAAGTGCCAAAAATAAAACAAAATGAAACACCAAGTAAAGTATTTTTTTCCTTCTATCCTAAATGTTTCTGTGGGGAAAATTAGCTTGAAGGAACTCTAAGTTCTGTTTTTATTCTTTTACCACTTACATTGCCTGCCCTAGGGATTCATGTCTTGCCTGACTTAATACAAAATCCTGAAAATAGAGTGAGTACTTGGTAACTATACCCGTTCTTGAAGAATATTGTAAGTATTAAAATATAGACTTGGACAAAATACTCTGAATTCGGTTGCAGATAAGAGACAATTATATCTGAACGGGCTAATTTTTGTGGTGGGAGTAATTAAATTTTATCATATGTGTTCTTATATAGCAGGAATGAAAGAAAGAATTAGTACAGCTTCAAACCAAAAGCCTAAAATCTTCATTTTCAAATTGCCTTGTTGCCAGCAATTCCCATATTCTATCTTTTTTTCATATTCCTTTTTCATTAGTCAAGATATTTTATGTAACAGAACCATAAAAATACCTAGTTTTCATGTAGCATGGGTTTAATCCCTTATCTGAATGTGCAACTGTTCTTCACTGTTTTATTTCTTACACATGTTTTCCTTCATGGTTACTTCCTTAAGTAAAACAAGAGCATATTGAAATGATCCAGGTCAATCTAAGAGTTTTCCTCCCTGTGTAGGATTTGTCAGATTTCATTTTTTCTCCAGCAATTTAATACAGTAAATTATTTTTAGGGATAATCAGCAAAGGCTGATGTCTGTTATACAAGTGCATTATTTCATTTGCCCATATATTTCAGGTTTGATTTCTTTTCCACTATTGATCTATTTTAACCATTCTAACATTTAATGTGTAATTGGTATTTTTTTTTTTTATCATGATCTGTAGAGCCTAGATTGTTTTGAAACACTTACTGAAGAGCTACTAGAAGAAAAACATAAATTAAAAGCTTCAATTTTTTAAAATTAAATCATGAACACATAGATCATTATACATTAATACATTTATGGGGTACAATGTGTTAATTTCATATAGAATTAGGAATGCTTACATCACACCGGTTAATATATACCTCATCTCGTTTATTTACTTATTGTGTTAAGACATTTATACTCTATACTAATAGATCCGACATGTATCCTTGCATTATGCCCCATAGGTGTGATCCCAGAATTTACCCTCCCTTCATCTGACATTCCCCCACCCCTCCCATCATCCCTTCTCTCTCCCTCATCTTGGGCCGCAGTAGTGATCTATTCTTCATATAAAAGCATCTGTTGAAACCTGTTCAAATTTCAGCTAATATAATCATTGGTGTTAATGTCTTCTGATACAATCATGGACTGTGTCAAGATCTAAAACAGTTTCCACGTCCTTCAACTCAGCATTTCTACTTTTGGGGATCAGTCCTAGACAGGATATGGAAGATGACAACCACACCATTTTTACTCTGTTGAAGGTGTCATTGTGAAAATACTAAGTTTTAGGGTGCCTGCCTTGGGGGCAGAAGCAGCAATAAAAGTCCCAATGGAGGGAACCTAGGACACAATCTTCTAAAAGGGGGCAGGAGAGTCAATGAAGTCCTGCCTCTAAGGGAGCTCTGGAGTACACCCTCCCCTGGGATAAGCTGCATTCTGAGCAACCTCTCCTTTCTCTGCAAGGCCAAACACCCTGTTCTTTCGTACTTTTACCTGTTGCTGTCTCCATTTCTGTGATTTTAATACCTATGGCGGCAGACCTTAAAACTTTTTAATTTTAATCTCAAAACTTTCAATCTTTTTTTTTTAGTCATTCAACAAAATTATCCTTTTTATTTCTTCCATTTTATTTTGAAATAATTTCATATTTACAGAAAATTGTAAGAGTGATACAACGAATGGTATATGCTTTACCCAGATTTAACATTTTATTTATTTTTTAATTGATAAATGACAAATTATATATATAGTGTATAACATGATGTTTTGCTACATAAATACACTGTGAAATGATTAAGTCAAGCTAATTAACATGTCCATCACCTCACCTACTTTAAATGTGATGAGAATAATAAAATATCTCCTTTCTTAACAATTTTTAATATATATTATTATTTATAGATACCATTATATATAATAAATCTCCAGAATTTATTCCTCCTGTCTACCTAAAAATTTATAGCTTTAATTTTGTGAAGGAAAAAATGGAAAACTAATAATAAACACATGTATATGTAAAAAAAAAAAAATCACAGCTTTTAACCAACATCTCCCCATTCCATGTCTCACCCCCCACATCAGTCCCCAGTTACCATCATTCCATTCTGTGCTTCTGTGAGTTTGATTTTTAGAGTCCATATATATATAGGTGAGATCATGCAGTATTTGTCTTTGAGTGCATGACCTATTTCATCAAGAATGGTGTCCTCCAGATACCGTATATACTCGAGTATAAGCTGAGTTTTTTTGGCACAAACTCGGCTTATACTCGAGTATATTTGGTACATCCATGCTGTAGCAAATGACAGGACTTCCTTCTTTTTTAAGACTGAATAGTGTTACATTGTGTACCGTGAATAGTATTACATTGTGTACTGTCTTTTCTTTATGAATTCATACATTGATGGATATAGGTTGTCAATGTATGTTGACTGCTGTGAATAATGTGGCAATGAACATAGCAGTGCAGATATCTCTTCAAAGTTACTGATTTGCTTTGCTTTAGTTGTACAGCCAGAAGTGAAATTGCTGGATAATATGGTAGTTCTATTTTTATTATTTTGACAACCTCCCATACTATTATCCATAATGGCTGCACTAATTTATATTTTCACCAACAGTGTATAAGGATTTCCTTTTCTCCACATCTTTACCAGAATTTATCTTTCTTTAAAATTATAAACTATTTTTACAGGTATGAGGTGATACCCCTTATACTCTTATACATGGATGAGAACCCCCAAAATCCTTTTGTTTATATGAATTACTCATCCCCATATTAACAGTAAAATTAAAACTAAGAAATGTATTAAAGATTTATTTAATTCATTAAAATAAGAACACTATTACTTGTTAATCTAACATAGTTTTATGAAAAAATAACCATTTTCTAAAGCAAAAATAATGACTGAGAAAGTGTTATTATTTAGTATATTTGAAAACCTCTGTAATTTCTGCTTAAAGACAAGATGGATTCTCAAAAAAAAAAAAAAAAAGATAAGATCAAAAATAAATTTTGACTCTTTAAAGATGAATGAAATTGGTAAAGAATAGTGAGAAGGCACAAATGACCAACACAGGACAGGACAAGCCACTCCCGAGTTTGTAGACATCTCAAGGTCATGGGAAGAGGTGACGTGAATAACTTCATATCAATAATGTTAAGGTGGAAACACTAGGCAAAGTTTCTGAAATAAACCCAAATTATAGTAAAAATAAAACCTACTCACTAAACTTGATAAGAAGAAAGAAAATCTGAATATTTCAATAACTGAAAAAGAAATTTATTTTCAAAGCTCTTCACACATGTCAATTCTAGGACCAGCTGTGCCTCACCCGTGAGTTACAAAAGACATTTAAGAAAGAAATTATACTGATTTATACAGAAATAGAAAATACTAAAAGAACATGAAGGGCATAATTCTATATGTACATAATTCAGAAGAATATATAAACAAAGTTTAGTAGTAAGTGAATTCAGGAAGGACACTGGATATACAATCAATTTATCTATCAGCCATAATAATTAGAAAATAAAATGTTCAAAATAATCATTTACAGTTGGATCAAAAGGACTCAGATACCTAGAAATTAATATAATAAAAACCTCTTCCTAAAAATACCCATAAGATATAACTAAAAGAAAATAAAGAATACTTAAATATATAGAAAAATATATTAATACTAATGTCTTAGACTGAAAGACCAGACATTGTAAAAATATGAGTTCTTTTCAAACCATTCTGTAGACTCTATGTAATTCAAATCAAAATTTCAGCAGATTCTTTTTTCTCTTAATCTTATTGTCAAATGTATGTAAATTTAAATGACCAAGAATAGCTAAAAACTATCTTGAAGAAGAAACAAGTTCAATAACTAGTCTTACTATATGAGGCATCAGGACTTACTATTGTGTACTAGTAATTAAGACAGTTTTTAGTGGTGCAAAAATAGAAAAATTATAGACCAATGAAGCAGAATCGGAGTTGAGAAGACACCTACACATTTGGGGAAATTTGATTTATGATAAAGGTGGCACCATAGTGCAGTGAGTAAAGATCAGCTTACTGGAAGAATTAGTTATCCACACAGAGAAAAATGAAACTAGATCCTTCCTCAGATCACAAAGAAAAATCAATTACAAGTGCCCATTGACCTATGAATGGATTAATAAATTATGGTATATGTATACCATGGAATACTATGCAGCCTTAAAAAGATGAATACTTTACCTATTTTATGTTTATATGGAGGGACCTAGAACATATACTCCTGAGTAAAGTATCTCAAGAACGGAGGAAAAAGTATCCAATGTACTCAGTACTTCTATGAAACCAACTTATATTTACTCACACTTTCTTATGAAAGCTAGAACACAACCATAGCCCAGGATGAAAGAGAGAAATGGAGTGGGAAGGGAAGGGAGGAGGGAGGTTTGATAGAGGGAGGGTAAACAACAGGACCACACCTATAGAGCATATTGCAAGAGTACAAGTCAAATCTGTCATGTGTAGAACATAAAAGTCTTAACATAATAATCAAGTAAATGAGGCGAAAGCTATGATAATTGGTTTGATGTAAGCACATTAGATTGTATTAAAAAATCAACATATTGTACCCTACATATGCATAAACATATTAATGATCTATGTGTATATGACTTAATAAAAAAAATTTCCAAAAGCAAAAAAAATGTGAGCTGTAGATCTAAAGTTGAAAGTTAACAATGAGCTTCAAGAAGACAGCACTGGAGAGTATATCTCTGAGCAAGGGGCAGTGAAGATTAAACAGGAAATAGAAGAACACCAACCATTAAAAATATGTTGATTAGTTGGACTAAATGAAAATTTAAACCTCTTTGAAATAGTATATTAAGTGTGTAAATAGGCATACTAGCGAGGTATGGAAAATAATTGTGTATATAATCAGTAAAGAGCTTATTTGTGTATTCAAACATAGAAAGTATATAAATCATAAGAAAATAGAAAAATGGGCAGGAGACTGAATACACACTACACAAAAGGATACCTACATGGCTAAAAAATACATTAAAATGTTCTCAGCTCCATTAGCCATGAGGAAGATCTATCACTCTACACACATCAGAATGACTAAAATAATTTTTTAAAAAATATTAATAATACCAAGCAACACTGAGAGTACAGAACAACTACAATTCTAATATTCTTCTTGTAAAACTGTAAACTGGTAAAATTTAAAAAAACTGTCTGATAATATCTGTCTACCTAAAAATTTATAGCTTTAATTTTGTAATGAACATCTGTACATCTCTTGTTCCAACAATTCCACCCTTAGGTATATGCCCAGTAGAAGAAGGTGTATAGATTCATTTGAAGACAGGGATAAGAGTGTTAATAGCAGCATTAGTTGTAATAGTGAAACTCTGGGAACAAAGTCCCATCAATAATAAAAGTGATAGAAAGTTAAACAATGCACTGAAAGTTAAACAATGCACTGGAATATAATGGACTACAATACACAATATAAATAACCAACCTCTACCAAGAAGATGAAGATCCTGGTTGACTGAAAGCAGCCAGACCCAAACAGTTATGCTGGCAGGTAAAATTTTTATACCTTAACGACTATTTTGGTAGTAGAAACAAGAATAGTGTTACCTTTGGGAGAAGGAGGGATGTATTAAGTGAAGACAAGAGAGCTTCTAGGGTATTGACAGGGCTTAAATTGGACAGTTTATGTGGGCGTGTTCACTTTGTAATTGAGCCTTTTACTTATGACGTGTAATTTTTCTAGGCACAGATGTTACACAGAACTATACCAATGTTCATAGAAAAAGACTTGCTAAGGGTATATGACACATCTCCTGGGAGAGGGGCACAATTACAACTTGGACTCTACCTCACAGATGCTGACCCGCCTTGTTTCCTAAAGTTGAGTTCTGGGATAGGACAATCTTGTTCAGATGGCAGTAGATTTGCTTGTTGAGTTCAAAGAATTACCATGGTATTTTGAATTTTGTACACTAAAGCTTTCATGACATTGTCATGTATGGAAAGATGGGGGTGATTATGTTTAGTTGATTATTTTTAATAGCCCAATCTTTGGGTGGAACCTATGCCCTTGGGCAGGGGTGGGAGTGGGGAGACAGTGTCTCAGACACTATAAAAGGGCAGAGTATCTGGGCATGAACTCAGAGAAGACCAGGCCAAGACTTGCAGACTTTGGACCTTCAAGAAAGTCAAGGTAAGTTGTTCTGCCAGTATTCCATTTGTCTCTTTAGCTATAATTGTTTTTATGAAGGCTGTATGTTTGTATTTTATTTTATTATTTTATGTTTTTTGCAGTGGCAATTTCATTTTTAATACATTTGAGTATCCTATGATATTATCAACATAATTTTTAAAATTATTTTTTATTTTAGATTAATATGAGGATGCAGGTGATTAGGTTGGTGGTTGTCAGGTAGCAGAGTCCAAGCTGTAGCAGTTCTCTTCACCCAGGACGTGTGCCATATACCCTTACATTGTGCCTATTAAGTGAGAGCACACCAATTTCCCTCTTCCCATCTCCCTACTTCCCACTTGAGTCTAATCGTGTTTTTCTCTTGTGTGGGAATGTGTATGTTCATCTACTTGTTCATATTAGTATTGAGTACATTGTACCATCTCCATCCACATTAGTGCAAAAGATATAAAGTCTCTATCTTTTTAATGGCTGCATAGTATTCCATGGTATACATAGACCACAGTTTATTAATCCATTCATGTGTTGATGGGAATTTGTGTTTATTCCACATCTTGGCAGTTGTGATAAACACTCTAGACATGTGTCCTGATGGCAAACTAATTTTTTTTTCTTCTTGGTATATGCCCACTAATGGAATTGTGAGATCACGTGGAAGGTCCAACTTTTAGTTTTGGAAGATTCTCCACACTTCTTTCCAAAAAGGCCATATTAGTTTTCGATCCCACCAACAGTGTCTAAGTGTTCCCTTTTTATACATGCTTGCCAGCATTGGCAGCTTTGGAGTATTGAGATAGCACTTAGATGATTATTTTTATTTTTTTTCTATCCTAGTATATAAGTTATGGGCTGTACATTTCCCTAAAGTATGGTTTTAAGTTATCATACATTAGATTAAAAATATTTTCTAATTTATATTGTGATTCATCTTTGATCAAAGGGTTTTTTTAGAAGTATCTCCAATAGTAAAAGGATTTTCTAGTTTCTTTTTGTTATCGATTTCCAGCTTAATCCTTTATGGTCAGAACACATACTTTGTATGATTTTAATGTTTAAAATTTTGTTGACCCTTATTCCCAAAGTATGGTTAATTTTGGTAAAATGTTCTGTGGACACTTAAAAATAATGTATAGTCTGCATTTATTTGGTGCAATGTTCTCTAAATGTCAAATACTTAAGATTTGTGATAAAAAATTTAATTTGACTTTGGAAAAGATAACTTTTTCCTAAGGCAGAGATAAAACACCTAATTAAGGTTTTTCTTATTTATTTGTATTTTTATTTATTTATTTATCTATTTATTTTTTTGTTGCCATGACTTGGATACGAACCGACCTAATTGAGTTTTTAAATTTATGTATACTTAAAGAAAATCCTTAATGATGGTACTTGGGGAAGACCCTTAGGGAAACGAGGTCACATGAGAGTTGTATTCCACTGGATACTGGTACATTGTGATTATCTTTTACTGTATCTAAATTTTTGTGAATTTTAGCTCCTAGAGAGCAAAGATTGAGGAAAAAATTATAAACAAGGCTTTCTGTAGAGTCCTTGTTTTTCTTTGGTCAATTGACTATAGGATTTGGGGGCTGTGTGAATAATCTATAAAAGACCAGGCTTTTCCTGGACCCTCGCTTATAATGTAAGATGCAATACCCAGACTTTGGGAAATAAGATAATGTTGGCACACAGCGCTGTAGCATCTTGATGGATGGGTGGGAGACAAAGGATAAGACCTTATTTGGGAATATGTTCCCTTACAGGAGTTAATATTGCTTTTTTTTTTTTTTTTTAGTTCTGTAGTATGGAATGAACACTAGGAAGATGAATCTAAGACAAGTAACAGAAATTTATCCTCCTCTAAAACATTGGGCATTTTTACTCTGATGAGTCAAGTATTTATAGTTTTTAAAAAATTTTTTGACTATTGAGAATTCATTTTCTTTTTAAACAGAACTCTATAGTTTCCTGTTAGGAACCACCTCTTCCCTACAATCTGGAATATTGAAAGATCTGGAGTTGATAAAGTGACCTTTCCTTTTTTTATAGAGGGAAGAATGCTTGACCAAGCTCAGTCAATCAGAACACAAAACTTAAAACAGCGGGTGTTTATGTGTGCTAATTTCTAGAAGTGAAAATTGTCCTCAGACTGTTCCTGTCCTTTCTGATTTCTGGCATCATTTGGTTCCAGCTTGTTCCCAAGCCCAGTTTCTTAGTCCTCTCATCAACTCTCTAAGCTCCTAATCACTTCCCCTTAAAATAGACATCTTTATTACTGAAATTGATTTCATCTTTCTCCCAAGCTTTCATTCCTACTACTGGGCAGAGACAAATTTAACTCAGACCGTGCAAACTCTTTTTTAAATCAATTTGAGAATAACCGTATGTTAAAGATACATATGTAAGCTCATTTTAAATTGACCCCCTTTTCAAGGCTGTCTCTTCTTGGGAAGTTGATTCCCTACCCTTCCTTTCTAAATCAGCAAATGAGTCCAGGAATTAGTTTACATCTTCAGATGGGAGCAGATGTAGAAACCTTAGATCCCTACTTATTTCGGGTTGTTATCACACTGGTCTGTGGTGATGCTGGCAGCTACTCATACGTACGGATTTTATTCCATGGAAGTTTAGTCATTACCTTGTTTCAATTTGCAAACTTGCAAAGCCTTGCCTTTTTGTTTTAATCCCAGGCCTTTTCTAGTCTATAGTGTACTCAGAACTTCCAGAACTTCCCCCTGCGTCCCTAAGGTCCATGGGAATTTATGCATTCTCCCTACCACGTGCAGACTGGGCATTTTCCCTACCATGTCAGACAATGCTTCAAAAACCTCCTTGGTAATTATTGAGATTATTGTCTGGATGGTACCATGTTGGTTCTATATCACATTAAAGTGAGAATTCACTTAGGGACGTTCAATTTTTCTGAGCTGCACTCTAAAGTGAAGAGAAAGGACCTCTCGCCCTTACCTGGGGGGCCTCTCAGTTGAGTGTTTTGTCATTTCCCTTCCTCTTATGAGGATTTATTTTATTTATTTATTTTTTTTACTTAATTTTTATTAAATCATAATTGTATACATTTATGGGGTACAATATGATTATTTGATCTACAATGTGGAGTGCTTAAATCAAACTGATTAACCTAGCCATCACCTCACTTTCTTGTTTTGTAGTAAGACATTTATGATACCCTCTTAGCTGTTTTGAAACATACCCTTGCATTGTGCACATGAAGTGCGATCTGGAGGGAGGGTATTTGGTCGGATTTCTGTGTTAAATGCCAGGAGTGAAGCCTGTGCCTCACTCGGCTTCTAGCTTCTCTGCTTCCTTCTCTCTGAACCGTATTTCCAGAACTTCTCGGCTGCCTGTCATGGGAAAACTTCTCTTATATGATATGCATCAGGATAATAAATCCCAAGAGTTTAAAGTCATAAATTTCATTTTTTACTCAGGCAAAGCCAAGTTGAGGTTGATTGAGTCTGGAGGGTGGGATCTGTGTATCTCTAAGAGTGAACCCAGCAATCGAGGCTACTTCTGCCACCTGCCTCCCTCCCTGGGCATCTTTCACATCCAGATCTCTTGGGGCATTCAGTGGATATTCAAAGGCAATTGGAATTGTCATCCCTCCCTGGTCATATCTCAGATAAAGGGTCCCACCTAGATGCAAATGTGTGAGGACCAGGAAAGATAGTTTGTATGCACAGGAGGGAAATGGTAGGGTCTGATCAGCACCGTCTCTGTTACATCATATGCCGCTGCTTCCTAATGCTATGGTAATTGTTTTTCCTTTTCCTGAGCCAATGATGACATTATAACTACGAGGAATGAACAAGCTAATCAAGTAAGAGTTGCATCAGGAGATATTTCAAGAACATTTCTATTGGCTTTCTAAAGCCCTGTGCTGTGGTACTCTATTGCTATTTTTGGCTTTTCCATGTGTCACACTTAAATTTTGACTAATGAAGTCTGATTTATTTTCATTCTCAGTCTCTTAACTTGTACAGTGGGACACAATTGACCTGCTAAGGTCTGCAACTGAGAATAGTAAAGTCATTGATAAGTTTTCAGAAAAGTAGTTCAGTAAAATTACTTTCTTAGTGTATATGGGTTTCCAAATGCAATACTTTCCTTCACAAATGTTGAAAAAATGTTAGAGCTGATAACAATAAATATGACTGACAAATGCTTTCAAGAGCAAGGTATGTAGTACTAAACATGTACTAAGTTGAAAAATGAACAGGTATAGTAATAACTAGTAGGTTGAAAAGCAATACATTTTTAGAAAATATTTCCAAATAATATAACATGTCTAAAATTATCTTGGGGTGCCAAAATCCCTGTTGAAATTATATCGTATAATTATACATGGTATGTAGTAGAATAATATAACCAGCTGATTTATTTGGTTTATAAAATTTTAAATTTACAGTGATATTTTTTCTTTTCTCCTCCAAAATATAAGGTAGATTAACTTGCACCTTTAAATGACTGATCTTTATTCTTTCATTATTGGTATTTAATCAGAAGATTAATAGATCTGAATTAATAGATCTTAAACTTGTTTTGTGTCTCATCACCACAAAATCATCAACTAGGCTACTGGGAAAACTAATGTTAATGTCTTTTGTTCAGATTTTAAGTTATTATTTAATAGAAGTCCAAAGTGATGAAAACTGTTGCTCTCCTGCACTGGTGACTTAATTTTTACACCTAGTTTCATTTTACATAAAATATTTTCTGTAAGTATTTTCCAATTCAAGGTACTACATTTAAAAATTCACTGGCTGAGAATCTTTAACAATGGTTGTAATTTACTATAAGTTCTAACGTCTTAAGATCAATAGCTAGTGTTTTTTAATAGTTTCTTCTTTAGAAATGGCTAATTTCATTTGTTTTCTATGTTGTTTCTGGAATATTTCAATGATCATTTCTTAGAATCTTGTTATTGCTTCATGAAAGACTGAAGCACATTAGCAATTATCATTGCTGACAGAGACATCACAGTTCTGGAAAGCAACATATGGTCCCTTTATGTCAGAGACTGAAAAAAAAATTCAAGGCACGGAATGACTTTTTTTTCTGTACAATAAACTTTTTTATTTTATACATGGGAATACCTTCTAAACTTCTGTTATTTTATGAATAGGAAAAATATATACATTTTAAAAATCAGAGGCCCTGTTATAATTTACATAATTTCAAGACTCACATTTATTTTACATTAGTTTTAATGGGTTTTATAAGACAGAAAAATTTTAGAATGATTTTGAAAATAGAAAACAATATAAATAATCCCACATGGAAACTCTGGGGTTATTATAAAACAAAATACTTAGCACTTTTTTCCACTTTATATATATTCAAGTTCTGCTAGTCATAAATCTGCCCATTTTTCTTATTCTTGATGTTGGATAAGATCCAAGATGTGGTATTTCTTGGAGGTTGTTGCCTAGGTCTCTGTTGTAAAGAGGAAGTTCTAGGAAGTTTTTCTAAAATTTAGTCAAATGGTAAAACAAGGGATAATAATTAAACAACAGAATTTATCTTTTATATAATGACAAAGCTTAAAAATAACTACTTATTCCAATTATTTATTTCATTTACATACAATCAACTGGAGTATTTTTTTTATTATTAATCTATTTACAGATGAAATTAGCAACTGACTGTTCTTACCTAGAGTGCCACATTCTTATTTTTGAGGAGGAATTTCATGGGAATTTCACATTAGGGCATATCATTGGCAATTAAATGTTCTGTCCATTATTACCAGTTCTGTTTTAATTGCCTGTGTGACAAGGGAAAGACATCGAATCTTTAGAGAAGTTAATTTCCTAACTAGCATTCCTCTGGTCCTTCTAATTGTAAAGTTCCATGAGGCTATGATACCGTGGGTCTACTGTGCCAGTCCAGACTCAGAGTTGTCACGCTAGCCAATATAAAGATGAATGTCATGGTGTTGTTGAATGTCTCTGCCATCCATTCCAGCTTCCTTCTAGCCTAAAATATTCTGAATTTGTTCTGATATTTCCCCTCTTCCCTTCCCTCGAGGCACATGCGCGTGTGCACATACATGCAGAACAGGTCCAGAGGTGAGTGTTGAGTAGTTAACACAAATCACACCCTGCGCAGTGACTAATGTAGAGATAGACACGTGCTGATTGGGGGCAATGAGTTGTTGGAATGCTTTGCTTTCACAAAATGTTTTACTAAAACATCTAAAACATCCACTCATAGGATCTTGTTTATATTAATTTCCCCCAGCTTTGTTGAGATATACTTGACAAGTAAAAAGTGTATATATTCAGATTTACAGTGTACAATTTGATGTTTGGAATTTTATATATATGGTGAAATGTTTACCACAATTAGGCTAATTAACATATCTGTCACCTCACATAGTTACTATTTATGTGTGTGTGTGAGGGAGTTGTGAACACTTAAGATCTATGGCGCAGTGAATTTTAAGTAGACGGTATATTATTAACTATAATCACGTTTCTCACGTTTCCATAACTTGCTTTTCTTACGAATGAGAGTTTATACCTTTTGACCAAAATCTTCCCATTTCTTCCATCCCCCCGGCCCCTGGTAACTACCCTTATTCTTTCTGTTTTTATGAGTTTGACTTTTTTAGATTCTACATATAAATGAGATGATGCAGTATTTATTTTCCTGTGTCTGGCTTATTTAACTTAGCGCAATATCCACCAGGTTCATTCATGCTATTTTAAAGGGCAGGATTTCTTTCTTTTTAAAGGCTGATGATATTCCATTATGTGCATATATACACATACATATATACACATATGGTATTTGTAAACACTGTATATATACACACACATACACATAAGTATTTTCTTTCTTTTTTTTTTTTTATTGAGACAGAGTCTCACTTTGTCACCCTTGGTAGAGTGCCATGGTGTCATGGCTCTCAGCAACCTCAAACTCTTGGACTGAAACAATTCTCTTGCCTTAGCCTCTCTAGTAGGTGGGACTACAGGCACCCACCACAACACCCTGCTATTTTTTGTGTTTTTGTTTGTTTAGCATCCCCAGGCGGGGTTTGACCCCACCAGCCCTGGAGCATGTGGCCAGCACCCTAACCACTTAGCTACGGGCACCCAGCCCATACGTATTTTTTTTTTTTTTACCTGTTCATCCACTAATGGACACGTAGGTTGTTTCCTTATCTTGGTTATTGTGAATAAAGCTGCAATGCCGATACCTCTTCAAGACAGTGATTATAATTCCTTTGGATACATGCCTAGCAGTGGGATTGCTGGACCATCTGGTAGTTCAAGTTTGAACTTTTTGAAGACCCTTTATACTGTTTTCCATAATGACTGTTCCAATTTACATTCCTGCCAACAATGTGTAAGGGTTTCCTTTTCTGCATATCCTCACCAAATTTATTATCTTCTGACTTTTTGATAGTAGCCATCTTAACAAGTGCAAGATAACATTTCATGTGGTTTGATTTGCATTTCTCTGATTAATAATGTTAAGCATTTTTTACATACCTGTTGACTGTTTGTAGGTCTTTTGCCCAGTTTTTAATTGGGTTATTTAATTTATTTAATTTGCTATTGAATTGTATGAGTTTGTTATATAGTTTGGCTGTTAACCCCTTATTGGTTATATAGTTTGCAAATATTTTTCCCATTCCACTTTTTTATTATTAATTTTGATATATCCACATAACAGAGAGCTATGTAAAAGCAAGAGCCGATGGTGTGAAAGCATGTTCACTGACATGGAAGGATGCTGAAGGCAGCATTAAATGAGAAGTGTGGTCTAATATTTCTAAGAAAAGCACAGAAAGGATGCAGTGATTTGTTTCTAAGTAATTGAATTATGTGCAGTTTTTTATTTCTATTATATAATTTACTTTCTATATTTTATATAATAACTATGTATTTAATGTGCTACAAAATGTTTTTAAATACATGCCAGTTGGGTTTTTGAAGTATGAGAGAGAAATTACTTGGGTTGATAGAAATTAAGTGCAATTATATACAGGGCATAAAGAATCCAGGACTTCCCATAGCCTTTCCTCTGGAACCCGGGTCTTCCACAACTATGATGTCCAGCAGACTTCAAAAGGTCAGTTAGCCTAAAGGCATTAGTCTAAGCTTGAGGAACCAGGCTTTCCCCTGTTCCATTGACATTTATATTTCCAAAGAGAGGTTAGGACTGGTGAAGCTTGCCATAATGGGATACAGATTGCTATGCTATAATGTTCAGGCTGAATCTCCTTAGAGGCACAGGCCAGCTCTCTGCTTGCTTTCAGCTAATTCATTCAACTGCTTAATCAAATTATTAATCAAATGTGAGGGCAAGAAGAAATAATTCTCAGAGAGCAAAAATTCTTTAAGAGGATCCCACTGACTGAGTTCTTAAAGTTCACATAGGTGAGCTGGTCGTGGTGTACACAGAAGCCACTTAAGACTTCATGGCCTGATTATATATTGATTTCACAACAGTATTGAGTACATTGGGTATTTTTTTTTTAAGGGAAGGGGAGGGAGTTAGATGGGTGGGGAGAGGGTAATCAGAGGGACCTCACCTACCATGCATATTGCAAGGATACATGTCAAATATATTAATAGTAGAGTATAAATGTCTAAACACAACAATTAAATAAGTGAGATGAAGGCTATGTTAACCAATTTGATGTAAACATTCCAAATGGTATATAAAATCAACACATTGTACCCCATAAATGCAGCAATGTTATGATCTAATAATAATAATAATAAAAAAGACTTCATGGACACATTCATCCTCTTTGGTGTTCTGTCCAGCATTACTCCATTTGTAGAATATTGTCTGGGCAACTTAACTGCCCCAGGGACTGTGTTATATGCACAGAAAAGTAACACAAACCAGTTTCCAGACCTTCCCTAGAAAAACAATTTCTTCAGAAATGCATATCCTTCCACAGTTGTCAAGCCATCTATATTTATATCTACATTTAAGCTGTCCCTAGCTATACTTATATGTATATCTATGAGTATATCCATATCTATAATTTCCCCTCAATACTTTGAAGCCATGGTTCCATTTTGTTCAGTTACCTAGAACTGTTGATTAAAAGTCTGATACTCGCTTGATTTTCATTTCTTTTGTAGTATCAAGTTTTGGCATTCTGGAAGCTTTCAGAATTCTTGCCTGATCCACTGAATTCAGCAACTACCTGCCTGTCCAGAATGGTTAATCAGTGTAGGGGTATCATAGAAATTTCTTAAATTCAATATCCTGATATGATTGTCCCGTAGCTCACCCGTACTATTAAGATCGTACTACCTCCATTGCTTGCTTGGTCTCCAGGAACACCAATGCTATTTGTTTCTTATTTATATCTTGGTCGATTCTTAGAATCTTTATGACTTAAGTCTTTCTTGAGCTTGGATAGTTTTATTCTTCTGGTATTACTTTAATTATTATTCCCTGCCTACTTGACTGATTGAACCCCATTCTGCCTATCTGGAGCTTACTGTTTCTCTCTCTCTCTCTTTTTATACCATGTCTTGCTCTGTCACCCCAGTAGAACACAAGGATGTCATCATAGCTCCCTGCTCCCAGGGCTCAAGTGATCCTCCTGCCTCAGTTCCCTGAGCAGCTGGAACTACAGGAGTGTGCCACCATATCCAGCTATTTTTTTCTATTTTTGATAGAGACAGGGTCTCGCTCTGTTTCAGTCTCAAACTCTTGACCTTAAGGGATCCTCTTGCCTTGTACTCCTAATGTGCTATGATTACAGCATGAGCCATCACTCCCAGCCTTACTGTTTCTCTTATATTTTCTATTTCTATGTTTTTGTTTTAGGAGATTTATTCAATCTTATCTTCCATGGCACTAATTCAGTCTTTGGCAATGTTAATTCTGTGATTCATCTTGGTTGAAATTTTTATTAATGAATAATCTTATGATCTGCTTTCCAAGAACATTTTCTTTTTCTTTGTCTGCTCCTTTTTACAGCAGCCTATTCAAGTTTTATAGATGCAGGTGTTGCCTATTTTTTCTCAGATTAACTTAGAATTATCTAACATTTTTCTTCTATAGTAACTACTGTTTCCTCCAGCAGTAGGGGTTCTGTCTACTAAGTAAGGACTCTACTTACCAGAGTCCTTCTCTTTTATAGTTCTTTTCCCCCAGATGCCTTGATTTTAGGTGGTCGTTTTGTGTTTGTGAAGGAAGAACTAGTTTGATAATTCTAAATAACTAATACTGAGGTTCCTCTGCAATTATGTAGGCCAATTTCCGCAGAAGTTCTTTCCCTGGAATGGGGGAGGCTAAGATCTTCCCTTTTAGCCAGTCGGAGATAAGTAGACAGGTGAGCTTAGGCCCCCGTGACAGATGACGTTAGGAATCCAGGGCTATGTCAGGCTCTGTTTATCTCTGGCCCTAACACCCATGCTGGGATTGCTTGCCAGGAAGGCCTTTTGCTTTATTTAGCAACATCCATACTTGTCTGGAGCCTGTGTGCTCAGAATCATTCTTTGGCCTTGCTCTGCTCTGTATCACAGGAAGGCTGGCTCCGGCATGCTGTGTTTTCCAGGACTCACCTAAGATGGTTCTGTTTGGATTTGCCTAATGGGACACAGAGGCAGCAGACTGGGACATGGGGGATGATCTTTGTCATCCTCCCTCTCCACGGATCTGTCTCAGGTAGTGCCATGAGAAGTAGCGTTAACTTCCCTGGACAGGTTGCCTTCAAGCTTCTACTGAGTGACCTGACCCTGTGTCTTCACGGGTACCACCTCCACCATGCGTCCGCCTCTTCCCTGTATCCCAGTGTGGCTTCTCAGCAATGCCATCTTTGCCATAACTGATGCCCTGTTTTAAATTCTCTCTGCTGTAAATACTTCATTTCTACTGCCTGGTTGGACCTTGACTGACATAGTAGTGTGCTTTGGGGTGAGGACAAATTCTGCAGGTGCACTGTGTGCTTCTAGGGGAGAGGTGGAGGCCTGGTTGGTGTAGGTGTGCTACAGACATTTCTTAGATAAAATATTCTGAAGATGTTTGTACCATGGCCCACTCTGCAGTTATGATTAGACTTTCTCCATCAATCTGTTTTCTGTCTCGCAGTAATTCTTCAAAAACTTGGATTAACTGAAAGAACCACTCCTCATTTTCACCACTTTACGGGCTTCATGGGCTCTGGACTCATACCAATCACTGAGTTTGTGGTTCAATACTTTTTTTTTTTTTTTTTTTTTAACTTTTTGTGCTTCTGTTTCTCTATGAAATGGAAATTCCTGAGAATTAAATGATATTCATGCAGAAGAATGCTTAGTACAGAGGCAGTGTTTACTAGAAGTTAGCTATTGCAACTATCATTTTAAAAAATTTTACTTTAACTCAACTTTGGGACAGAAAGGAGTTAAATGCCTGGGTTCAGTTTATAATTTTGAACTGGAAGCATGCAGCCTGACTTTCAACTATTAGCTAATATGCTAATATTAATTAGCATGTGATGAAGAAGCACATATAGAAGGAAACAAGGAAAAGGAACACGGTTAGACTTGCTCTTGCTGAAGACAAGAAGACAGGTTGTAATCACAAAGGCATTCCGACAACGCAGATTCACAAACGAACTCCATATCAAATGGGATTTTAGATTAGCCTGACTTCTAATCGTTTTCTTATTCCCCTCCTTTTCTTATCCTTTCTTCCCCGCTCCCCCCACAGCTCTTTACGTATTGAAGATTTTCCCTTATAGGATAAAATAAGTAAAGATCTTCTTCCCCAAATATAGCTTTACATGCTTGGGGCAATAATTGACACGGGCACTATTTCTTCTTTATAATTGTCTTTGTAATCTTCTGGAATAAGTCTTCTTTTCCATAGCAAATAAATAATATAAAATATTCTGTCTTCTACAAGCTCTGAAAATTTATTGTTTTCATATTTATAAAAAATGGCATTGTATAAACCTGTAATAACATAGACTGAGCCAATTCTAATCCTTTGGGTTTTTTTTTTTTTTTTTTTTTCCATTTTAACCAGTATTTCAACTTGTAATTTGATTTTAATTTTATTGCAAGATTTAAGAACAAAACTTTCAACCGGATTCCAGGTTGATTTTGTTACATCTCTTTCTAGAAAAATCTGTCTTTTCAGATATAAAGGACTCAGACTCTTGGCCAGTACATGGTATGAGTGCCATCTCTTTCTTTTTAGTGTAATTTCTCTCCATCTTTATCTTGATGATAAGCATCTTCTTGGGAAGAAAGGGAGTGACAGACTGTGATAGTATTAAAACATTTTTAGTATTTGTATGTTTCTGACTTTATCACAAAATTTTTCTTTTGTATAAACAGAATACTTTCTTACTCGGTAGTTTCATCAGCTACTATAAGAGTGACATTTCTTTGTTCCTTAGAATATTTGTGCATCTTCAGTTGCAAAACTCTCTGTGGTGCAACTTTTCCATATGTACCTAACACAACCTACTTTTGGTTTTGTAGGTTGTGATAAGTACATATGAAAAAGTTGGATTTTAAAATAAGTGCAAAGTCTACAGTGTCACATACAGATACTGCAAAAAAAAAGACAGTCTATGAAATTTGGTCTTAATAGACTGTCATAAGAAGCTTTTCTTTTCTTTTCTTTTCTTTTCTTTTCTTTTCTTTTCTTTTCTTTTCTTTTCTTTTCTTTTCTTTTCTTTTCTTTTCTTTTCTTTTCTTTCTTTCTTTCTTTCTTTCTTTCTTTCTTTCTTTCTTTCTTTCTTTCTTT
>CAUYPK010085695.1:0-14912 GCA_963574355.1 Loris lydekkerianus | reverse complement strand
TTTTTTTTTTATTTTGCTTTAATTTTTTATTTTCTTTTTTCAAATTTACTGCCAACCCCCACGTCTTTTTTTTTTTTTTTTTTTTTTTTTTTTTTTCCACTGCTATTATTGTATACTGTTCTGGACTTTTAAACTCTTCCCTTTGAAACACGTTTCAGTTGACTATTTGATAAAGTTGAGTGAGGACATAAGGGTCCTATCAGTGAGTTCTGAGCTTTATTATGATCCTTTTATTTATTTACCTTTTGCATTTGAACTCAAGATCCTAGATGTGTTCCTGGTATCTGAAGTTGTCAGGAAGCTGCCCCGTATGTAGGGTGGACGTTTATGACTATTTGGGAGCAATACTCAGTCTAAGTCTTTATCTTCAAGAGTTTTGGTTAAGAACTTCTCTTGTCTGCAAACTGTGAACCAGTCATTTTCTTACCTGAGTGAAATATTCAGACCATGTGATTTCAATTCAGACAGTGATTGTGTGAATTTTATGAGAGAACTTATGTCAGTCGCCACGATAGATTTTATTTAGGTGCATACCCTTCACTAAATGTTCAACTAAATTCTGTGATCACAAAGAAACTATAACATGATGAAGTAGTTTATATTATTTTTGGAAATACAAATAATATATATTTTCATTATAAAAGTTGTTTACTTTTTAAGTCAAAATTTGGATGTTATTTGTGGACGCTGCCTGGCTAACATGCAGAATTTTGGTGGCTTCTTAAAGTACCTTACATATAAACTTTTATATGAAGTTTATATGAAAAACTAGGAGGTGAGGAAATTACTCACTGAACTTGGATGTTACGAATTATAGGATGGGGATTAAAATAAGTTTCATTTATGTTCATGTTGAATCATTAGATTTAAGTATTTAATAAAGAGTTTTTATTTCAGATAAGGTCATGAAAAATTAATTATATGTTGGTTCAAGTATAGAAATACTATTTATATTAACATAGGGTTAATATAGTGATACATTCTAGTACTCCCTTTCACAAGAAAGGTGTATCTTTGATCCATTTTCTTCATATTCACTCAAAAAATATCTTGCCATTGCCTTTCTGTTAATGTTCTATAATTCTATTAATCTCATTTCATTGACCTGCATTTCATGCAAACCTGAGGTTTAGAGGTGAAACTTTATATTCAGTAGCAATAGTATTAAATAAAATAAATGCATCAAAGGAAACAAAACTTTGAAATCGAATAGCTCACACAAAGGAAAACTGTGTTAAAACAGTGTCTTCTTAAAGAATTTACATATGTATGGAAATATACTTTAATTGAAAATGTATCTGACCTAGAAAAGTAGATAAGTCTGTTTTACAACAAGTTGAAAAGTTACAACAGGTAGGAAAATATCCATTTTTAAGTTACCAGAATAATAAGTTAAATCAAGGGACCAAGGAAAGAGAAGAGAGAAAACAGAGGGAAATAAAGGAAAAAATAGGAAGAAAAAGTATTGCTTGTGAACTAACTTCTTCCTCTTAGGGAAAGAGGAAAACAGAAAGGCTTCAGTGTTTATATTTTTTTTTATTGTTAAATCATAGCTGTGTACATTAGAGCAATCGCCTGTACCCGTTCCAGTGTTTATATTTTTGAAAGAAATTTGCAAATTATTTTCATCCTTTGTGGAGCTATCATGCTCCATCACTTTAGTCCATTTTCACCTTGCAAAGAAATTCTGAATGGGCTTTCCTTCTCTGGCAGCTAATTAATCTCTCACAAGCCTGCTCTTGCAAGCCTGTCTGCCAGCAATGCCCCACACTTTAAGCCAGTGACTCATGAGCAGATCCCCCCCCCCCGAACAGTACTTTCTTCCCTTAAACTAGATGAAGACCTAGCTCACTATTCTGTTTGAGAAACTGTGTGAACCTTATCTTTGTAGAATTGCTCCCTCCACCCCACCTCCATGAATGAATATAGAGCAATTCCAAATAATTCAAGTGGGCTTTAACGACAATGAGCGAAGCCTGAATATAAATTATAACAGAGTACAATATTTTGCCTAAGTGCATATAATATGTATTTAAGGACACACAACACTAGATTATACTTGTCTATATATGTGTATTTATTAGATTATCATTGTGATAACTCAGGTATACTTGTATTTATGATATTGTTGAATTTGCCTGAAAATACTACTAAAATTGCAAATAAAATAATTTTTAGATTAATTAATGAATTCTGTATGTGAATTTTTTAAAGATGAGAGTATAATTCTTTAAAGGTTGAAATACATCAATTAAAAACGTGAAAATTTTATTTGAGTTTACTTCTGTGTAATAAATACAGTCTTTTTACAGTTACTGCTACTGAACTATTATATTTACATGCAATGCTGCTTATGTAAGTGACTGGTCAACGTCTGTTTCAGTAACCACCTAAAGGAGGTTACACTTAGTAATTATGTCTTCATATTTTCATGATGCTATTTACAGGCCATCTTTCTTCTTCCCTCAATATCTTTATTGCTTTTATTTACTTTCACTTACTTTTCTTTGAAATCTTTCGTGGATTTTTGCTCTTTCTTAACACTTTTTTAATGTTCACTTTCCTTTTTATTTTCTTTCTAATTAAAAACAAAGTTCAACCCAGAAACTCTGTAATGCATACCTTTAGAAAGCTGAAGACATACGAGAGGGGATCACTGTAGATATTCCATTGGTCATAGAATAAGTGGATGTGTATTCCAAAGTATTTTTCATGTCTCAAATATCAGGAGAGTGAATATAGAAGGAAAAAGCATTCTGACAAGCTATATTTACTTTTTTCTAATAAAGGGCAGCTATTAAGTATTCAGTTCCATGAGTTTTGAGAAATGTAACTTTGAAATGCATGTACCTGTAAGATGTATGTCCCAATAATTATGAAGAATATTTTTATGACCACAGAATATTTCCCTCTGTCTTCATTTAATGAAGGCAACTCCCCATAGCAAATACTCTTCTTATTTCTATAAGCACAAATGATTACTGTAGAACTTCACATAATGAAATCATGCCTATTTGTCCAAATTCTTTCATTTAATCTTCTTGAGATTAAAATATATGTTAAAATTAGCTGCAATGTAATAAGAGTTAATAGTATACCGCTTCTATTATGTAAAGACATTAAAACAATATAATTTCACATAAACCCATATCCTTTTTGTATTGCTATCTGGTAAATTACATTTATAAAGTTGGGGGGGTGTTTGTTTGTTTGTTTTTTGTGGTTTTTGGCTGGCACTAGGTTTGAACCCCCCACCTCCAGTATATGGGGGCCAGCGCCCTCCTCCTTTGAGCCACAGGCGCCACCCTACATCTACAGTTAATATACCCTCCAATACAAGGTTGCTATTTTTCTTTTAGTCAGTAGTTTCTCAAAAATTCAGAAAAATATATTTTATAATATTTACCATGTCTTGGTCATTTCAGATGCTTTAATTTATTTCTGTATATAAATGTTTCCATCTGGTGTCATTTCCATTGTATTTGAATAACTTTAGCATTTCCTGTAGAAAAGATGTATTGCCAATGAATTTTATCAGCCTTTATATATCTGAAAACTTGTCTTATTCTCATTATTGAAGGATTTTTTAGATGAATATTAAATTTTGAACACTCAAATGTTATTCTGCCTTCATTATTTCTGTTAAAAACCAGGCTGCCATTTGTATCATTGTTCCCGTTGTTATGTTTCTTTTATCTAGTGCTACTTAGGATTTTTGTTTTAAGTTTTGCTTTTGACAGTTGGGCTATGATATATTTAGGTACATTCTGCCTGTTATTAATCATGTTTACATATTGCTGAGCTTTTTGGATCTGTGTGTTGTTTCTTTCATTAAATTGAGGAATGTTGTAGCCATTATTTCTTTAAAAATGCTTCTGTTTTTTTTCTCCCTCTCTCCTTTCTGATCTTCCTTGTAAACCTCAATTATATGTAAGTTAGACCTTGTGAAATTTTCCCACTGATGACTGAGACAGTATGTGTGGTTTTAAACAATATTTTTTCTGTTCTTCATTTGAGATAATTTCTATTATTCTCTCTTCAATCCCTCTGATCATTCTTTTTTTTTTTTTTTTTTTTTTTTTTTTTCTCTGCAGTTCCAGTCTGACATTTTGCTCACCCGGTGACATTTTTTTTTTCATGTAGTATACTTATCCACCTTCCCTGGGCTTCTTCTTGTATTTTCATTTACCTTATGAGGTTCTCTGTCTAAATTTTTTTAACATATTTATAATACATTATTTGAAGTCTTGGTCTTTGCTTTCTAATGTTTGATTCAGGAATTTGTTTTCATTACTGTTTTTCTTTTCTTCTATGTGGCTTGCATTTTCTACCTCTTCACATATATAGCAATTAAAAAAAATTATATGTCGGCTGTTCTTAATGACAAATTTTAGGGGATATATATTAGGTTGTCTTTATGAGCAGTTTAATTATGGGCAGATCACTTTTGTGTTTCATGCTTGGTTTCAGTATTAGTAAAGAGAAGTCTACTTTTGTTTTTGAGCTTAATCATGAAGATGACCCTTACTTCTGATAGAGACCTTCTGGAATTTGTAAGTAAAAGTCTGCAGTACTCAGTGAGTTCTTTCCACTTCAGCTAGGAATAAAAGCTAACTTTTTTATAGCAATGACTGACCTCTGATACTGTTGGTTAGCTCTCAACCATAGAACAGGAAATCTCTGCTAGGCGTGGTAGAATCCTACTCTGTGGGAATGCTATCTAAAAGCTGGCCAAAATGCATGGCAAATTTTTACCCAAGGACTGCCAATTTCAGCTGAACTCCCCTTTCCTGAGTACCTTGTTGGGCCAGACAAAATCGTTTAGGTTTTCTCACCCTTGCAGTGCTTTTCCTAGGTAGCCATCCCTGTACATAGGAAGTTGTGCTATGTAACTGCTGCTTGGCCCCTGGCCTCTATTGTTCCCGCAGGGCAAAGGATGCACAGGCCCTCTGTTGTGCTGATTGCAGATTGAGGTTGCAGACCTTCTCTGTACCTCAGCTCCCTGGCCATCAGAAGCTGAATCAGGGCAGATCTTCCATGTTGCTCACCAGCCTCTGTGAGCTGCATTAAGAATTAGTTACACCTGCCTTCCAGTGCCTGAGTTGCTCTCCAGTCCGTCCGAAGCAGAATGTTTACATTCCCTGTGCTGCAAATTCCGTGCAACTCAACAGCCCAGATCTTTTTCACCGCTTCTTAGATCAGTGAGACTTCAGTTCTACTGGGTTCTACTTCTGATTTGATAGCAGGGAAGTGCTTCCAAGTAGAAAGTCAAGGAGGTTGGAAGAAAAGACGAGAAGAGTTTAGGGCGGCCTCAGACTTTGCCAGTGGCATAAGACAGTGAAAATTGCTGTTGAAGCACTGAATAATGATGAAACTGTATAAAATTATAGGTGTAGAGTATTAATTAGAATATATATTAAATACTAGTAGACTAAGGGAAGGGGAACACTGAACAACTAGGGGATTTGTGATTACCAATCAAAATATGCACTATGATTTTCACATTCTAAAATTAACAAGATTGTTAAAATTTCAGAGGTAACTTTAATAATATTGAAGGAAGTATAAATATGTTCACTTTTTTAGCTGTACTTTCTATAAATAAAAGTATTATTAAAATAACATTTAATTTTAATAGTTTTCACAAATAATTCAGAGTGATAACTCTTACAATAAAAAAGTGTTTACACTCAGCAATACCTTTAATTGTATTTTTTGTTTTTTTTTTTTTTTTTTTTTGGTCTTTTACTTATTCTCTCTTATACAAATGAGACCCCAAAAAAGGAAAATTGTATTCTTACTCATACAAATAGTAAATTGTATTCATACTTACACAAATAGCATTTTTTTTTTAATTTGGCCAAGTGTTTATTTGCTAGTGGAACTTTTTAAATGGTTGAATGGAGCTCAAGTGTCGGCATCAGGAGTTTGATTAAATACCAATTGAAGAAGTGTTTCTTCACAGTGGTGAATTTGGAGAGTTTTTGTTTCTTTGGCACTAGAACCCCCAATGAGCTCATTTCCTTCCTCCATATAGCTGGGTGGGGAGCCCAGCCTCAGGTGGCTCTTCCTGCCTCAGCAGCCAGCAAGGACAGGGCCTCATGTCCCCTCACCAACACAGGATCCTGATGCCCTTCAGGCCCAGTGCAGAGCTTGGGGTGACAGGAGTAGCATCTTCCATGCCTCTAGATGTGATCTTGTGCTGGGATCCACCTTGGGCACTTGCTCATTCCTTATCTGGGTTGACTCTTATAGCACAGGAGACAATCATCCCCATTTTACAGATGAGCAAATGGAGGCTCAAAGTTGACCCATGGATACATAAAGCCACGTAGTTGGAATGTGGCAGAAGAAGATTTGAGCCTAGATTTGTTGTCCTCTAAAATCCATTGTCTTTTTCGCTTTCTCCTCTTGCATACTCAGTTTTGTAATCTCTCCTCTCTCTCCCTCTTTCTATCTCTTTTTGGCTTTCTCTTTCTTCCTCTCAGCTCTTTTTTTTTTTTTTATTAAATCATAGCTGTGTACTTTGACTCTTCATAAAGCTATATCTGGAACAGTTACACTAATGTTTAAAGATGATTATTTCAAAACAATAGGTTTTGGAATATAAACGTTTAAAGAAAATTTTTGTACTTTTAGAATCATTATAAAACAAATTTCTACACAAAACAGTTATTTAAAAAGAAGACAATAATTTATTCTGTTAGTTATAGTACCTCTCTCAAAAAAATTTAATGTGATAAATAAAATCTAATTATATCTATAAATATTCACATATACATTATGGGTCAGCAAACTTTTTATGACTATGTAGTAAGTGTTTTAGGATTATAGAACATATGGTTTCTATTGTAACTAAGCAACTATACTACTGTAGTGGGAAAGCAGAATAGATAATGTGTAAACAAATTGTCATGTTCTAATAAAACTTTATTTACAAAAATAAGTCTGTTCATGGCCATGATCTGTTGACACTCAGTGTATATTGACACATCATCAACTTTAGTTATAAAATATTGAGATAACAATTTTTTCATATTTCTGTATTAAATATAGAAATATTGAGGTAAAGAACTTTTTATGAAATACATGTGTTTAGTGAATTTATCAAAGTTATGTTCTTGTTTCAAATATTACTTACTATAATACTTAACCTCCATATAGAAAGGAGTATGTTTTGAGTAACTTACATACAAATTTATGTACACACAAATCTCAATACCTCTTGACTTCTCAAAAATGCTAAAATTTACAAAGGAAAGAATAAACTTGGTTATGACAGTTCTACTCTGCTCAAATTGACTTTTCTCCTTCCACTTTATATTTATAACCTTGGTCAAAGAATCTCAGAGTATAGGAGCTGGACTAGACCTGTGTGTGTATCAAATTAAGCAATTTTATTCACATGAGTAGGAAATCAACTGCTACTGAGATTAAATGATTATTTATGGTTCCCCTGCTAGCTCTTGTCAAAATCAGGACTGAGTTCAGTCCCCTGGCTCCCACCACACAGTGTTGCTACTACACCGTGCTATTCAACACAGCAGGGCTCAGCCAGTTAACCTTATTGCCATATTGGGATTGTACTTATGTTAACTCCTCTGTTCTCAGCACTTAGTAGTTATCCAATTCCTATTCTTTCTGTATTTTTATAATAGTTAACTATAATAAATAAAGTTACTTAAAGGCAAGCAGCAATTACACATAAAGGAGTGATACTGCTCTATTTATACCTGGTTTCATCAAGAAATTGCCCTTTTATAAATAGAAAAACTCACAGGTGTAGTTTTTTTTCCTTCTCTGTTATTTCTATAAGTTTAGATCAGTGGTTATCAATCTTTAACATGTATCAGACTCCCTTGTACAGTTTGCTAAAAAACAATGGGTCCCACTCAAGAGTTTCTGATGCAATAAGTTTGGGAAGAGGCCTGAGAATTTACATTTCAGACACATGTGCAAGTGAAGCTGATACTGCTATTCAGAGTAAAACACTTTGAAAACTACCAGTCTAGATTCTCGGCCCTAAGGGAGAATTATAATTATTTTCAAGGGAGTTGTTCATATACTAACCCCCACGCTCTACTATCAATTGAAATAGAATGGGACTTGAGACTGGGTCTCAGTAGTTTCTTTTCTTTTCTTTTTTTTTTTTTTTTGTTTAGTTAATTATTTAATTCATATATTAATTCATATATTATAAGTGTGCATATTTACAGAGGGCGGTTTGGTGTTTCAATGCATAACTATGTCATACAGTGATCTAATCAGGGTAGTTAGCATATCCATCACCCTACATACTTATTTCTTTGCGGTAAAAATTGTCAGAAGCCTCTCTTCTAGCTAATATATAATGCACAATATTTTACTGTTAACCATAGTTGCTCTACTATTCAATAGAAATGAGAATTATTCCTCCTAATTGTGACTTTGTGTCTGTTGACCAACTTCCCCCAATTCCTTACTGTCCACTCTCTTGTCTCTGGTAACTAATACTCTGCTCTCTGCTTCTATGTGGATATTAGCATTTTCTGAATGCATCCTAGGTGATTCTGATGTATAACAGAAGCTGAGCAAGAAAATTAAGAAAAATAAAGAGTAAAAAAGTTAATTTTGTCTTACAAATGAGTACCATCTTTTATTTTCTTAACACATTTATTCATTAAATGGGGACAGTTCATGATAAGGAATAAATGGAATAGTGTAAGGATGATTTTACCAAGTGATTTCTATATATTTAAAGTAATTGAAATTTGGTAAATTTTATACCACTAATTCTATAAAGTGCTTTGAATATAAGGTGGTTATAGAATTTTTCTTTTAAAATGTTTATGTAATTTTTTTCCATTTTTAAGTTTACTTTATGCCTCAGATTTCTAAATTATCTTTATGATTGTTGTATAGATAGCATTTAGATACTAGCTCCTAAATCTTTAACTCTTAACCTTCATCCACACAGTGAAAGATGCAGATGTACTTTGTATGGGCACACAGATTCTGTGAACAGCATTGAGTTTTTTCCTTGCTCCAATACTCTTCTCACGGGTTCTGCTGACAAGACCTTGTCTGTATGGGATGCAAGAACGGTAAGCAAAGGATCTACCCTTTTCCTAGATTGTGGTAAGTCTAATCACTCTTACTCTTCAAGTACTGGATACAGCTAAGAAAGTGATTGTATCAGGGCATTCAGGGTAAGAGAGTGATAATAAGCTCCTAGTTAATAAAGTCCTTTCTATGTGTTACTGTCTCTCCTGCCTGCTGAATACTAGCATGTACAAATAATGTAATTACCACAGTAAACATTAATTCACCAATTATTCATTGGGCTAGAAAGTCTGTTGGTGCATGCAATATGAAAAGGGAGCACATGGTGCCTCTCCTGAAGGACCTTGTAGTAAGAGAAACAAAAGATTATTTTGGATGAAGTGAGGTATGTGTTAAAAGAGAAGACTGTGTATAGTGGGGAAGGCAACAGAAGAACCCACATCTGCTTGAAGAGTGTAGAAGGCTGCCAAGGGAGGCTATGCTTAAGCTGAGATTCAGAGGGGAAATAGGATGTGCAGGTAACCTGAAGAAGACTAGATCCTAGGAACAGTCCATGCGTGCCCAGAGTATGAGGCTGTAATGGCGTACTCTGAGAGTAATACTGTAATATACCTGGATAGAGCTTAAGGAAGAACAAATGGCAAGGATAAGATCACAAAGTGTTTAAGCTTTCAACTTTTTCAGAGGGAGTCTGTTAAAGAGTTTTAAGCATACAGGGCAACATGATCAGATTGATAGTAGAGTAAGGTAGTCAGTCTCAAGAGGAATTTTGTACAATAGATTATGAGTAGATGAGAATTCGAGCTAGGAGACTGTGATGATGAAAGGATAGAATGGATGAAAGATGGGAGCTTCTCCTGAATTTGAAGAGAAATTACAGATGGAGATTAAGGGAGGAGGAGAGTTAAGGATGACTCACTCTTTTGATTTGTCTAGGATTGAGATTTTTCCTAAGTCATAGAAAAACCTCAGTTTCAGAGTTAAAATTGGATAGTCCTTATTAACTATGAATTTAATATGAAAAAAATAGGAAATGTAGGAACTAACTTTCAAACAGTTTGGCTATGAAAAGAAAAAAAGGATTGTAGCTCTAGGGTCAAATAAAGGACCTTCCTTTGTTCGAGTAGGAGGCAGAATGTTTATTTGCTGAGGGCCAAGTGGGGAGGGAGAAACTAATAGAGCAAGTTAGAGAAGAGAAAACACAGAAGCTGATAGAGCACAGATTCTCATAACTTGAAGATTGCCAAGATGTACGAAACAAGGTCTCCATATTCTTCTTAACAATATTTGATGAAGATTACAAGGAAAACAAGGACTTTGGTTGACTATACAAGAAAAGACAAAGTGTCTGTATTTTCTGGTTCCTGAGTCAATGAGAAAGAAAACTTGTAATTTCTCTCCATTTATCTTCTCATTTACAAAAGTTGATTGACATAAAAAAGGGAATATAATGATAGACATTCAGATCATGTGAACAAGGATGGAAGTTCAGTATGTGAGGCTGTTAATTAGGATAAATTTAAATTTATTTAATTTTAATTTATCCAAATTTAATTAGGATAAATGGAGAGAAAAACATCCTCAGCTTTACCTTTTATAGAAAAAAACTAATGGTAGAGCTACATATTTCTTAGTCACTAACTTCACTTATTGCATAGAGTTAGACTTCTGAGGAAGCAGATATCAGGGGAATTGTGGGAAAAGTATATTGGATGTGACTTAAAAATAAAATTAGAATAATTTACCGTTGAGTACAAAGGTCCCACAACCCCCTCCTCTCTTTAACATAGCTTTGGACACTGCTGTGGTGGAGTTCACTCCTGTTAATGGAGCACCAATGGAAAAGCAAGATTTTCAAAGCATTTAGCCCTAAAAACATAGATGTAAAGAGTGTGTAGAAGTAATTGATAAAGGATCATTTTCTTTTGATCTCTCTCTCTCTCTCTCTCTCTCTCTCTCTCTCTCTCTCTCTCACGCCGTAACTGAATGTTCTAAGAAAGGATATTTCTTATTCACTTTCTCTCATGTGAAAACTTGAAGCACTGATACTTGGAAGAAAAAATGCGCTAATTAAAAACAAATTCCTTTTATATATCTGCCTTAAATATCTAGAGCTGTTTATTGATGATGACTTTGCTCCCTGATGTGGTGAGCTCTTTCTGAACTACTCTTATTTCCACCATATCAGGAAAAAAGAAGGATTCAGCACAGCATGCTGACAGTGCCTTTACCATAGCAGTAGGACAGCATTTAGAATCAGAGCATGTAGAAGGGTTGATGGCTCCCGGTGGTATCACTTCAGTCAATATAAATATTCTTGAATTGACTTAATGCCAAATTAAAATGTATGTTCCTAATATTATTATTGTCATGTTATTGTTAATCTGCATGCTTCCTTTATATTAATTAATATAAGAGAAAGGGCTTTAAAATATTAGGTATAAATTAAATATTATTCATAAGTATTTGATAAATGCATCATTGATAGAAATAAAGATCATTTAATGAGTTTATTTTCTGAAAATATTCTCAAACCAAGTAGTTACAAAAATTAAATTGACAGCTAAGTACTGTAGAAAACTAGCATGGAAAACAAAGAGAAATTCACATAATTTAAGTTACAAATAATTATATGAGGCACATTGTTAGCTGAAATATGGATACAATAAAATTCTACAAATAAAATATGAAAGCGATGCTAAAATTCAATAGGATCATGTCACTAAAGTTGCATTAAACAATTTTGGTGCCTTTATTTGAGAAATATCTTATTTAAAAAACAAACAATAAAAACCTTACATCACTCAGATTTTTAAAAATTCATATTATATACATAGCTTTTAAAAGGTTCATGTTGTATGTTGTCCATATAATATGGAATTACTAGTTGTTGTTTATCCTAGTGGTTCATGAAGGAATTAAAATAAATCTGTATTTGTAGTTAGATATTATGAGATGCTTAAAAGGGCAACCAGGATAGCTATAGTTTTTTTCTGTGTAATAGTAAGAATTGTATAGCATATTGATATGTAAGACATTATCTGACTTGCAATATAAACCACATCCAAGGTATACTGGCATGCTTCTTCTTTATAATTTTTAGAATGTATGAATTCCTTGATAAATAATAAATTAGCAGGTTATACTGAAGTTCTTCACCTGAAAGGGATGAATGACTTTCTTCTATTATTAATGAAGCAAGAAGAGTACATTTTGTCATCTCAATGTGATAAATTACTATTGAGACACCCTCTAAAATATTTTTTGATGAAATATGAAAGTGACCAGTGAATTTTATTCCTATAAATTCACTTTAAACCTCCTTCTCCTCCACTCAAACTATACTAGTCTTAAATCATTAACCTAATCTAACAGCTTATTATCAAATATAATAAACTTGGAGACCTCTAAGTCATCTCTAAGTCAACTGGACATATCAGCTCTGAATTTGTGGGGGATGAAAACAGAAATATAAATCTCTATAATGGCCACATGGAGGACAATAAAATAACTCACAATTTGAGAACTCACGAAATTGCTCTGTTTTAGAGGATTATATTTATTTTCTTCAAAGTTATGAAATGGTAAAGCAATGACATTAAAATTAAAAATAAGAGTGTTAGAAAATGATATAACACATAGTAAATTTATACAAAATTATAATGCTCTTCCAAAAAACCACATGAAACATCTGAATGTATATCAGCTGTTTGAAATAAATGCAGTGAGGTTATTAGCCATTCATAAGACCAGTGAAAATAATGCTTTTGGTTCTTTTCTTTAAAAAAAGAATTTCCTCCTAGTACAGTAAAACATAGAATGAGACTGAGATGAGTGATGCATCTGCGAGTTGCATCAGAGCTGGCTGGAAACAGTCAGAGTTGCTGACATTTTGGCTCAAGATGAATCAGACACAGGGAGTTTGTGACCTTGACCACCTTCAGCGGCTGTGCCTTGCTCTTTAAACTAAAGGTACCATTTAATTAAAAAAAACAAACAAAACACTACAGGTACCCATTCAGCATACATAGTCTCTTGGCTTAGTGTTAGCCAAAAATCCAATAACTCGCCACTGTGAGTTCCTGTTAAGTGCAGAAACTAAGAACTAACTGCACAGGCCTGTTGGTTTCTCCAGATGGGATGTGGTGAGCTCTTAGAGGAGCTTGCCATTCCTCAGAAGCCAGAAGGTGGAAACAGAGGAAAATATGGTGCTGACTCTATTCCTCAGCCAATTTCAATTTAGTAATATATATTGGAGATCTGTGTGCCAGGCAACATCTTGGGTTTTAGAGAGATGATGGTGACAGGGTCCCTGACCTCAATGAAGACACACACTCTTAGGGAACAGGGATAAAAGATTATCTTAAAATAACATAGTAATTGCTATACACTATGCTTAACTATAGCTTTGGCTTTTTTTAATGTGCCAAATCTCACTGTCACAAGAGCTGATTTTATGGTTAATATTTACTGAATATGCACTACACGCCATCACTTTACGTACAACATCTATATAAAGCTTGCTTGAATCTAATCTGGCTGGAACCATTATTATCTTTATTTTCTAATTTAAAATATAGAACCTTTGGTAGGAAAAGTTAAGTGAACCAAGCTCAGCTAATTGCTCAGGGACAGAGTCAAGAATAGGCTTCCTCTACAACCTCAATCTGCCTTCCTCTTGCCCTGTGGCTATTTTCAGAACTTTTAAAACCTACTTACTTAATCCTTTCAGTTTTCTAACACAGTAGTTCCCTCCACTTTCAATAAAAATGTTAAACATTTACTAATATTATGATATTGTGTGTGTGTGTGTGTATTCTATATCTGAATAATGAAAATGACAGGAAGATATATGTATCAATATTAAAAATCATGGCATTGACAAAAACAAATCAGACCTGATCAAATTGAAAAGTTTCTGCACAACCCAGTGTATAATCAATAGAGTAAATAGACAAAGTACAGAATGGGAGAAAGTAATCACATGCTGTCTATCTAATAAAGGATTGATAAATAGAGCAAGCAGACAGCCCTCAGAATGGGAGAAGATATTTGCAGGATATGTCTCTGACAAGGTTTAATAACCAGAATCCACAGTGAACTCAAACATATTAGCAAGAAAAGAACAAGTGATCCCATCTCAGGCTGGGTAAGGGACTTGAAGAGAAACTTCTCTGAAGAAGACAGGTGCATGGCCTACAGACACATGAAAAAATGCTCATCATCCTTAATCATCAAAGAAATGCAAATCAAAACTACTTTGAGATATCATCTAACTCCAGTAAGATTAGCCCACTTCACAAAATCCCAAAACCAGAGATGTTGGAGTGGATGTGGAAAAAAGGGAACACTTCTACATTGCTAAACTAATATGTTCCTTTTGGAAAGATGTTGGAGAACATGTAAAGATCTAAAAATAGACCTGCCATTCAATCCTACAATTCCTCTACTAGGTATATATCCAAAAGACCAAAAATCACATTATAACAAAGATATATGCACCAGAATGTTTATTGCAGCCCAATTCATAATTGCTAAGTCATAGAAGAAGCCCAACTGCCCATCGACCCATGAATGGATCAATAAATTGTGGTATATGTACACCATGGAATATTATGCAGCCTTAAAGAAAGATGGAGACTTTACCTCTTTACCATCCATGTTTACATGGATGGAGCTGAAACATATTCTTAGCAAAGTATCTCAAGAATGGAAGAAAAAGTATCCACTGTACTCAGTCTTACTATGAAACCAATTTATAGCTTTCTTATGAAAGCTATAACCCAATTATAGCCCAAGAAGAAGGGAAAAAGGGAGAGAGAGGGGAGGCAAGGGGGGAATAGGTGGAGGGAGGGTAATTAGTGAGACCA
>CAUYPK010085694.1:0-15971 GCA_963574355.1 Loris lydekkerianus | reverse complement strand
AGTTGGGCTGTGCCCCGCCTTCTTGGCGCCTCTCTGGGCTGGCAGCTCTGGTGCTGTCAGAGAATCCCTATAACACAAGAATACTATGAGGAAAGGACCAAGGAAGGGGAAGGGAGGGGGGAGGTTTGGGTGGAGGGAGGGCCACATCTATGGTGCATATTTTTATCTATAATAAAAAAAAAAAAGAAAAATAAATATTTTGCCTTTGTCTCTAACTCCTTGTGCAGCTTCATGGTCATTTTCTTTCTCTTTGTGGAGTTTATACCTTTAAAATATCTGGTACCTTCTTCCCAGGTGTTTTACCAAGTTTAATGCTAGTTAAGTGACTGAAAAGTTGTGAAAACTACTGTCTATTTAGAACACACAGTAATCAGCATATTCGGTTTTAATAAAATACAGTACTTAGTCAAGATTGTAGTAAGTAAAGTCCTCTTAGATTGTTGTATTATTATCTGAAGTAGGTGTCATTAAGCTATAGCTCACAAGCCAAATTTACCCTACCACCAGGTCTGCTACCACTTATGCCATGCACTCATGTTTATTTGTTTACATATGCTCCATAACTTACAATGGGTTTGTTAGAGTCATGTTCCAATAAAACCATTGTAAATTGAAAATATTATAAGTTAAAAATTTATTTAAACTTACCAAATTCTATGGCTTAGCCTAGCCTACTTTAAACATGCTCAGAACATTCACAGTAGCCTACAGTTGGGCAAAATCATCTAATGTAAAGCCTATTTTATAATAAAGTGTTGAATATTTCATGAAATTTATTGAATACTGCACTAAATGTGAAAAAGAGAGTGGTTGTATGGATTCTTTAAGTATGTTTCTACCGAATCTATATCATTTTTGAGCCATTATGAAGTCAAAAAATTATAAGTCAAACTATCATGAGTTGGGGACTATCTTTAGTTGCAACAAAGACTTGCATGAAATGCAGGTATGACATTATTAACATCAGAAAAACAGAAATTTAAAGCAAAAGGTATCAAAAGGTCACAAAGAGAATATTCCATGTTGAAAGAACAATCCATCATATATACAACAGTCATGAACATTTATTGCCTAATTATGTAGTTTCAAAAATATAAAAAAAATTAGGATTTCAAGGAGAAATGGACAAATATGCAATCACAGTGAGAATTTAGCGTATTTCACTGAATTTACAAACCATGTACATTGAAAAGAAGAAGACTATAGATTTGAATTTTACAATTAAATAGTTTATTATATGTGTATTACAGACACATATACAAACACACGTATTTGTACCTGCAAAAAATATATACATTATTTTAAATATTTAAATGTTCTCAAGGACTGACTATATACTAAACCTCAAGAAAAAAAAAACTAAACACATTAAAATATTAAAATTTCATAGGACACTTAATACTAAGTGACCACTATGCAATAAAATTAGAAATCAATAACAAAATATAACAAGAGAAAACAAACAAAAGCCTTCCATACTTGAATGTTTGAAACTATGCATTGTAACATATCTTGGGTTTAGAATAAAATAGAAATCAGTATTACAATTTTTTAGAACTGAATGATACCACATATCAAACTTCTGGGATATGACCAGACAGACTTAGAGGAGAATACATCTATATCTATAGACAGATACACATACATATATATATTTTAAATCAATGAATTTATTAAGTAAAAAGTAGAAAATAAATTTAAAAAACTTTTGACTTAAGATGCTAAGAGAGCCATAAACTAAATCCCATTAAATTGAATAAATTAATAAAAGTAAGTGCAGAAATTAATAATAAAAACAAAACAAAATGTAGAGTTGATCAATAAAACAAAAACTAGTTAAATGCAAGGACTCCAAAAGTATACACAATATGTTTTTACATATAATTAAAAACAAAAGGAAGAGAAATTCAAATGAATAGCTTGAGTATTAAAAAAGGGACAAAGCAGGTAAAGAGATTAAAACAATTGATTTGTGCTATAAAAATTCTGTATTATATTGATAGAGTAAAATAACCAAGATGTTTATTGAATAAAATAAATAAATTGCATAGGCTGTGCAAAATAGAATCCTCTTATATACACAAAGAACATTATGTATGTAAATATATTAAACATTTAGAAGGATACATACCAGATAACAGTGGTTACCACTGGGAACAGAATAGGGGATTTAGGATATAGTTCAAATTGTGTTTTATCCATATTTATAATATTCTAATTGTTTTAGTTGGAGAGTATTACTTCTTTAATTAAAAATTAATCTAAAAATTACTTCTTAGCCTTTTGGCTAAGATCAAGTATAAAAATTAATCTAAAAAGTAATAATCACAAAAGAAGAAATAGAAGAAAATAAAACCACAATGTTGACCAATTAACTTGTTATTAGTATTTGATTATAGAAATAATGGAGAGAGTTTACTGAAACTATGAGTCTGGAGGGGCAGGCAGGAGTCAGATAAAGGGTCTTGCAAAATATTATTCATTTTTGCCATGAAGGTAAAATGGGAGCAATTGAAGTGTTAAGTAAGACTTGCAGTGGAGAAGTCAATTGAATGCTACAGAATATGTCTATATATAAATGTATTTGTACCAGATGTTTGTAAGTAAACATTTAGTGAAGTATGTTAAATTGAATTGTGATGCTCTGTCTGGTTACATGCAAGTCAGAGAATTCACAAAGTATAGAATTCTCCTTAATTCCTAGGTATTATCAGAGTGGTCAGGATTCTGTGATTTCTTGAAGAAAATGTTTTAAGTGTGAAAATTAGTAATTAAAAACACTACTGAATATTACAGTACTTTTTTCTGGCATTAAACATTATAATTTGGCAATGAAATATTTACTAATAGAAAATGAAGGTATGAAAATCCTATGGGATCTAAATAGCTCTCAAGCTTATGAGAAAAAAAGACTTCAATGTTTTAATGTGCTTCAAAAATGCTATTTGTTTGATTCAAGCATGGGCAATGCATGTATTAACTATCTGAAGTAATGGGTACATAGATTGAAATTATTTCTATATTGTAGTTCCCTATGGCTAATTCAGAGTTCTATCAGATTAAAAGACCAATGTGTCCTTGAGGCACAACTGCAGTGAATTTTGTCTTTTAAAACATTCTGAATTGAAGAAGAGATTGCCTATCAGAATGAACTGCTATGATGAGCAAAGATTTTTTCTTGGTGTATTGTTAATGTTTGTCAGGAGTAAATTGGCAAGAACCTTCTTACTGTTAGGCTGTCACCTACAAGGCTCTCAAATCAAGCATTTTTGGACTTTTATTTTAGCAATGGTAAAAAAGAATAAGAAACATTCTAGCAGACTCATGTAATCTTCATGTTTCTATATTAGGTTCCTTTTCTTTTAGTCATAGTCATGTTCTTTGCACAAGATATATAATAATTCATACATGTCAGCCAGAGCTGCAGAGGAACTTATGCTCTGTGACCCTGGCATCTTCCTTTGAAATCTCTTAAGCATGTTCTAGATATTGGTATTCACATCCTACTACCAAAGTAAAGGGACATTGTTGTCAAACCCTTCTATTTTCTTGTTTGAGATTTAGTTAATGCTTGTAACTACATAATTGCCTTATATTATTAAGGTTCTCAAAGGATTTTATAAAATAAGAGTCATGATGTCATTTTCTTAGCGATATGTGTCCTTATCAACTTTTCAACTACTGAACAAAATTCTCTGCCTTGTATGGACATAATTTGTGGAGTAAATTATGGAGTAAACAACTAGGCAAATCCACTCCCTCTTCAGAAAAAAAGAATAAATCTAACAATGCTTTCCCTCTGATTTCTTTCTTAATATTTTTGAATCCTGGTTTGTGAACAATGCAACCATGAACTGTTAGCAGATGTTTAGCTTGTATCTTGGTTCTCTAACCAAGTGTGAGAAGCATTTCTGGAAAGGACAAAGAGGAGGTAGGTACTTTACCCTATAGAGCAATTCTTTTCAGATTTATGGGAGATGATGAGACTAAAAATGAGTTGATAACTCAAAAGTTAATGATAGCGTGGAATAAGTAAAAGTGAATGAACTATATTCAAGTCTTCATTCACTTTGGATTGTCCCTTCTCCAATAGAATTAATACTGAAACAAATCAAAGTTATATAACAAAAAGATACCTTCTTCATTGTGGATTCTGAAGTTTATATTCATTGTTTTAATTCAAGTTTCAATTAAATTTGAAGCAATATAACCCTACAAATAATCACACACATTTTTTTTTTTCATTAAAACAATGCCATCTCCACAGGTTAAAGTAGAGTATTTATATACATACATGTACCTTGACTTTTATTTCAGAAGCAACCTCATTAATAATGCATGCATTCTCTTTTCTTTATTGGTAGTTTGCCAAGCAAAGGTATGCTTTGGTGTAAGCTACTGAGAAAGAGCTCAGTGGAGAAACAGAACAATTAGCCATTTTCAGTGCTTAAGTGTCAGTAAGGTAACACAGAGTGGGTTACCTGCTTGGTTGCACTCATAATAGATGTCTTCCCCCCTACATTTCTTATTATGCTGTAAATAATTATGATGATTTTAGATACAAAATGCTAGCTTTAATAGAAGTTTCATTATTGTAGTTTGTCCAGATTTGTGTTCTACTATTGTAAAAAGTAAGTTGTTGACCAGCTTGATGCCATTGTAATGGACAGCGCCTGTGTCTGAGTGGGTAGGGTGCTGACCCCATATACTGAGGGTGGCAGTTTCAAACCCGGCCCCGACCAAATTGCAACAAAAAAATAGCCAGGTGTTGTGGTGGGCGCCTGTAGTCCCAGCTACTCAGGACACTAAGGCAAGAGAATTGCCTAAGCCCAAGAGCTGGAGGTTGCTGTGAGCTGTGACGCCATAGCACTCTACCGAGAGTGACAAAGTGAAACTGTCTCTACAAAAAAAGATGCCATTGTAACTCAGATAAACTAATTTGCAAGGAAGGATCTGTTTTTTCATAGCTACTTAGGTTGGCATTGAACCTGTAATTGGTCTTTGCTTAAGAAAAAATTGAAATTTTCATAAAAATGTTTGACTTTTTTTAAGAGTAGAGAAGAAAGGAAAGAGGACAAAGCAGCCCCTAGGTGCAATTGTCAGGAGTACAGTTCAGGAATGCAATAGCGTTCCAGCTTGGTGGAACGTATAGCAAATAAAAACTCCCCTTTTTTCTTCTGCTACTATCATAGCAATACTTCTGGCCACCAAAATGTGTGGAATTTTTCCCCACACTAACCAGTTTGCCAACACCAGCTGGGTATCTTACACTAGTTAATATAATTCTGATAGTATTTACCTGGAGAGACTATCAGATCTCACAAGTTAAGGGCTCAGTCCCACAAACTACCCCCTTCCTCACTTCAAAAGCCAGTTTTAAATCCAGCTTGTCACTTGAGTTTTGGACCAAGTGGCTATAAGCTGGAGATTCCTATGACCTCACTTGGATCGGTCAAAAAACTTTCCTGAGTTCTTTGCTAGAGAAGCTCATAGAACTCAGGAAAGTGCTTTAGTTACTATTACCTATTTTTTATAAAAGGATGCAGCCACATGGAAGAGGTACATAGGACAATATATGGGAGATGCAGTGTAGAGCTTTCATGCCCTCTCTGCTGGCCTCTCTCCCAGAAAAGGAAGGAGATAGGTGATAACTTTCCTTGACTCATTCTCCTACATCTTAGCCCTGAACTTGGGGCAGATGAGGGAGATGGTGCTTGCTGGAGGAGATTAGAAAAGGGCATATTTATAGGGATGTGGAGGTACTGCATCTGGCTTTTCCCAGATATCACAGTCTCTAACACACTCTGTCATTTCTTTTCTGACAGTCACTCCAAGCACCATTCCCAGGTACTGTTTCCCCTGAAATAACTGACTGCCTCATGAGAGATACATTACTTTAGGAAAACATTGTATGATGAAAAGTTTTTAAGCATTAAATGCTAAATTTAACCTTTGAGCATTTGGTGCAATTAAGAGACAACATATGATTATAGTAGTTTCTACAGGGTTAGTTGTCATGGTAGACTTTTAACATTTGAAAGGATAATACTTGATTGAAGACTCTTTGCTAAGTAATACTTGATAAATATCAGTTAGAAAGGGCTTATGTCTAAATAGGATATTTTCCGAAAGAACTTTTATTCTAAATATATATTTTTAAAGAAACATCTCTATTATTACCTCTATAAAGAAGCCACTGGAGTTAAGGACTACAGGCACCTGCCACAATGCCCCACTATTTTTTGTTGCAGTTTGGCTGGGGCCAGGTTAGAACCCACCAACCTCAGTATATGAAGCTGGCACCCTACCCACTGATTGTTTGTCTTTTTGAAGAACCAACTTTTTGTTTCATTACTTTTCTGAATGATTCTTTTATATTTGATTTCATTTTTTATGATTTAATGTTTCTTATTTCTTTTTTTTTCTGCTAGGTTTGGGATTTGATGGCTCTTTCTTTTCCAGTTTGTTGAGGTGTTACATTAGGTTACTGATGCATTCTCTTTCAGTTTTTTAGATGTAGGTATCTAATGTGATAAATTTCCCTCTTAGGACTGCTTTCATAGTATCCCACAGGTTTTGATAGCTCATGACTTCATTGTCATTATCTTTGAGAAATTAATTATTTTCTTCTTTATCTCATTTTTGACTCAGCTGTTGTTCAGCATAAAGTTGTTTAATTTTCATGACTTTGTGTGGAGATAAAGGTTCTTGTTGGAGTTAGTTCTATCTTTATTCCTGATTATCTGAAAATACAAGGTATAATTTCTATTCTTTTAATTTTGTTGAGGTTTGATTTGGGTCCCAGGATATGGTCATTTTGGATTATGATCCATGAGCTAATGAGCAGAACATATACTTAGTAGTTTTGAAGTGGTATTTCTGTATAATTTTATTAAGCCTAATTGTTCTAGAGTTGTGTTTAAGTTCCTTATTTTTTTGTTTAGTTTCTGTTTGGAGGATATGTCCAGTTCTATCAGTGGGGTGTTGAAGTCCATGGGTATTATGGTGTTATAGTGTGACATCATATTGTTGAGACTGGTTAGGGTTCATTTTATAAATCTGGGAGCATTTAAATGGGGTGCATACATATTTAGAATGGCTATATCTTCTTGTTATATTGTTCCCTTGACAAGTATATAGTCTCCATTTTTGTCTTTCTTTATATTTGTTACTGTAAATCAACTTGTGTCTGCAAATAAGATTATGACCCCTCCTTTCTAGTGATTTATATTTTCCCAAAATATTGTTTTCCAACCCTTCACTCTGAGTCTTGTTTTATCTTTACAGGTTATATGTGTTTCCTGAATCCATAATATAGTTGGCTTGTGCTTTTTTATTTAGTCAGCCAGCCTATATCTTTTCAAGTGGGGAATCAAGCCATTCACATTTATTGAGATAATTGATAAGTGTGGTGAAGATCTGTTCATTTTGTTTTGTAAAGGTATGTTGCTCAGTTTTATCCATTGTGCCATTGTGGAAGCTAGGTTTTGTCCTTTTTTTTTCCTGGGTGTCTACTTTGCTGGTGGTCCATTGTGATGGTTAGTGTGAAGAACAGTTCTGAGTACTTCCTGCAGGCCTTGTTTTGTTGTGGTAAATTTATTCAATGTTTGCATGTTAGTGAAAGAATTGATCTCTCCATTGAATATGAAACTTAGTTTAGCAGGATACAGAATTCTTGGAAGAAAGGTGCTTGAGAGGTTAAAGGTAGATGAACACCCTCTTCTGGCTTAAAAAAGTTTCAGCTGAAAAGTCTGTGGTTACCCTGCTGGATCTTCCCCAGTAAGTCAATTGGTGCTTACTCTTGGATGCTTGCAGAATTTTCTCTTCCATTTTGACCTTGGCCAGTTTTATTACAATGTGTCTAAGAGATGTTCTGTTTGTATTGAGATGAATTAGGGATTGATGTCCATCTAAAAGGAATGTGTTAGAATCTTTGGTGATGCTTGGGAAATTTTCATTTATGTTATACTCCAGTAGGGCTTCTGTGCCTTTGGGTCACTCTTCTTCTCCTTTAGGGATACTTATAAACCATATGTTTGCATGCTTCATGAAGTACCATAATTCTCTAAGCAATTGATGTGTTTTTACTCTCTTCTTTTTGGCCTCTTTAAATGCCTAAGTTTGCCCAAGAGTCTTATCCTCTGGCTCTGAGATTCATTATTCTCTATGGTTTAATCTGTTATTGATACTATGTACTGCATCTTTAAGTTTTCTGAATGACTCTTTTAATTCTTTACTCTCCGATGTATCCTTTTGAATTTCATCAAGTGTTTCATTTGTTTCTTGGGTCAATTTTTGGATTTCCTAGTTTTCATGAGACAGAGTTTTGCTTTGCCACTCTTGATAGAGTGCTATGGCATTATAGTTCACAGCAACCTCAAATTCTTGGGCTCAAGTGATCGATCCTCTTGCCTCAGATTCCAAAGTAGCTGGGACTATAGGCTTCGACCACAATGCCCAGCTATTTTTAGAGACATTGTCTTGCTCTTGCTCAGGCTGGATGCAAACTCTTGGGCTCAGGTTATCCACCCAGCTCAAACTCCAAGAGTGCTAGGATTATGGGCATGAGCCATCATGCCTGGCCTTAGATTTCCTTTTGGTGGTTTTTAATCTTCTTCATCATTTTTGCCATCCATATGCCTTGCTGTAATTTCCATAATTTCTTAATAGGTAGAATCCTCTGTGGTAGCTGCCTTGTGATTCTTTGTGGGATTTGATCTATTCTGGTTTTTCATGGTACCACAATTTTTCTATTTCTTCTTCCTCATGTGTGTTTTCTTCTTGTTCACTTCCCCTACTTACTCCTTTGGGTTACTCCTTCTCTTTAATTTTCCTTGTATGTGTGCTTTAGTGTGGGAGGGGTATTTTGGTATGGGAACAAAAGGATGAAAAGGGTAAAGAGTGAGAAGGGAGAAAGTAAAGAAAAGGGGAAAATGATGAATAAAAAAATGAAAAAATAAAAAGAGAGAAGAAGGATAGAACAAGAAAAACAGGAATGTTAATGTTGTTCATCAGGGCATGGTAACCCATACCCACAATTCCTGTACTGTCGGGAGTGGGGCAGAGCATATGAGTCTCCTATGTCAGAAGCTCCTTATTAGCCTGAGAAAGAGCAAGACTCTGCTTCTTCCAAATATAGAAGAAAAATGGCACTGTGTTGTGGTAGGGACCTACCAAGATGGTACCTCAGAAGGTCAATGCTAAAGGGAGACATTATGTTAGGATTCAGAGCCTCTGTGAGCCAGGCCAATGCCATGGCACCCCAGCCCAGGTTTTAGACCATGGCTTTGTCCCAGAAATAAAAAAAAGATAGAGTGAAATAGAGCAAAAAAGACCAAAAGAAAAGAAAAGGAGGGGCATCTTGGTTTTCCTGTGAGAGATTTATGAGGGAAAAATAAGAAAATCAGAAAAATACCCACAAAAATAAAAGAAAAAAGGAGAGAGAGAGGAAAAAAAAAAAGAAAACAAGGCAGCAAAACTACAACAAAGATAGAAACTTGGAGGGAACAAGTGGGCTGACTAGAGTCAGCTTTCAACAGAAGCTCCCATCCAGAGGGAAGGATAATGACCAGAAAGTACCCAATAAAGCTGAAGATGGGAGCTGAGCTAAGAGAGAAGAGTGATAATTGCACAACACCTCTGGTGAGGCAAGCTGTGAGAGCAAATTTCAGGTATAAAACTGATCCCAAAGAAAAAGAGTGTCCATCCCCTCCCTGAAGAGAGTTTTTTTCTTTTCTTTTGTGCTCGCTGTGGGATTTCTACAGGCAAGCAGTGAACTGAGGACCTCTTGTCTCACCACATGAGACAGAATTGCTCAAAGCAGGGACTACTTCTCCAGAGGGACCCTGCTGTGACCCTGAGCATTCTCTTGCCAGGCATGGAAATTGAACTATTTCCCCTGGCATTTCGAACTTTCAGTCTGCCCTTCCCCTCTCCCTTGGTGGTCCAGAAGCCAAACCCCTACAGAGATCAAAATGTCTGCTGTTCATTGCTAGGACAAGACACTACAAGCGCCATGATAGAGAAGCTGCACTTCAGCAGTGAGCCCAGCACTAGTGCAGACAGACAAAGGGGGGAGGCTGTTGGGCTTGACTTTGAAAAAGTGCAGGTGAGAGGCGGGAGGAGGCTTGATAGCCACATGTCCTTCCCTGAAAAAGTGACCACATGCCCCATGCTCCACCCTGCCAAAGCCTCCAAGCATCCCGCACACTACCCTGCCAGAGCCAACACTCCAGCTGGCTCCTTGGCCATAGGAGCGATGGGAGCCATGGGAGCCACCCAGGAGCCATGTAAGGACACCTCCCATGAAGATTCAGTGATAGTAGAGTGATCCCGCCAGGGTCTAACTTTGCAGAGATACTTCCCCAACTCTGAGGACTTCCAGAGGAAGCGAGACCTCACCCTACAGGGATACCAGTGCTGCCGTGCAGCTGACAGAAAGGTGAAGTGGCTGAGGAAGAAAAACATTTGCTGACTTGTTATCCTCAGGTTTGGACTGAGCTCATGTAGAACACTTCCCAGTTGCCATTGAGTATCTGAGACAGGCAGGCTTTAGCTCCCCTAGGCAGCTGGTGTCAGAGGGTGGTGGCAAGTCTGAGGGGGAATTGAGTTTCCTTTGACTCTGGCAGGCACAAAGCCCTGAAACATCTGCTTATTGGAGGGAACAGGATCACAGCCCAGTGGGGTTAACAGTGATGAGGTGTGAAAGAGGTTCAAGTTGGGTAAAGAGGTACCAGACCCCCCAGTCCAACTCTTCTACTGGGCGGGCCTTTCTGACTTCATGGAGCACTGGAGTGAACCACACTTGAGCTTTCAGTAGACCTCTGCCTTCTAGTTGCTGGAGACCTTTTGAACTCTCCCAATTGAGAGTTGGTAGTGACTTGGACAATTGGTTTGGAACTCCTGAACCCAAGGACCCTCAAAGGCAGTACCCTGGTTGTGTGGTAGTGGGAAGGGTTGATTTTCCTCTTCCAGTTGTTGCACATGGGGGGCTGGGTGTCTTAGTTGCTTGTATTTCTCCACAGCTAAGACTTCAACCCAGAGTCACTGATCCACTAGGATTGGACAAAGACCAGCTGAATACAAGACAGAGCCACCTAACCCAACCATACTAAGCAGGTCCCCAGAGTCTCAGACAGTGGTACTGTACAGGTCCTTTGCAAAGCTTTAGGGGAAAAGGTTCAGTCACCAGTCCCAGCTCCCTGGCAAAGGGTGGGTTAACCACAACTTCAGGAGTCCCCAATCCAATTTCATCTTATCTGCCCATCTAGAGAAATGGTGAAAAATAATCATGGGGCAGAATCAGTGGAAAAAGTCTGGAAACATGAATAATCAGAGTAGATCAACTCCCCCAAAGACAAAGCAGACACAGTAGATTATTCCATTCATAAACAAATGGCTGAGATGTCAGAAATTGAGTTTAGAATTTTTATTATTATTTTTTTTTTATTAAATCATAGCTGTGTACATTAATGCAATCATGGGGTACAATGTGTTGGTTTTATATACAATTTGAAATATTTTCATCAAACTGTTTAACATAGCCTTCATGAAATTTTCTTAGTTACTGTGTTAAGACATTTAATTTGGATGACAAATAAGATTAATTGAATGGAAGTAAAGCTGGAAGTAGAAATTCTAGGAATAATTCAAAATCTGTCTCAAGAATTCAATGAATTCAAAGACAAAATCATCAAAGATTTTGAAACATTGAGAAAAGAACTTGCAGCCCTCCAAGATACAAGAAATACAGTAGAATCCTTCAGTAACAGAATGGAGCAGGCAGAAGAAAGGATATCTGACACTGAAGACAAACCTTTTGAATGTTCCCAAATGTGCAAAGAGGAAGAGAAGTGAAGAGCAAAAATGGATCATTCTCTGAGAGCTGTGGAGCTACTCCAAAAAAGCAAATATTCACCTAGTAGGAATCCCTGAAAGAGAAGAAGATGTTCCAAGAGGCACAGAAGCTTTACTCCAAGAGATAATCGAGGAGAACTTCCCCAAACATAGCAAGTGATACTGAAATGCAGACAGCAGGCAGTTTCAGAACCCCAGCACGACTCAATCCAAATAAAGCATCTCCCAGACACATTATAATTAACTTTGCCTAAGTTAATATGAAGAAGAAAATTCTTCAAGCAGCCAGACATAGAAAACCATAACCTACAAGGAGAAGAATATTATAATGACTGTAGCTCTCAGCTGAAACTTTTCCAGCCAGAAGAGGATGGTCATTGACTTTCAGGCTCCTAAAACAAAGTAACTTTCAACCCAGAATTCTGTATCCAGCTAAACTGAGTTTCATTTATGATGGAGAAATTAAATACTTTAATGGCATTCACATATTGAAGAAATTTGACCTAACTAAACCAGCTCTCTAGGATATTCTCAGACCCATCCTCCACAATGATCAACACAATGCTCTACCACCAAAGGAAACTTACTCAGAAACTACTGATCAAATTCCAACTTACACAGTGGTGAAAGTTTTAAAAATGTCCACTGGATTTTTAAAAAACTTGACACCCAAAATACTACCAGGCTTATCAATACTCTCAATTAATGTGAATGGTTTAAATTGCCCTCTACAGAGGCACAGGTTGGCTGACCGGATTAAAAAACTCAGGCCAGATATCTTCTGCATACAAGAATTTCATCTTACCTTAAAAGATAAATATAGACTCAGAGTGAAGGGATGGATATATATAATTCAGGCAAATGGAAATCAGAAAAAAGCAGGTGTTGCAATTTTATTTGCAGATACTGGCTTTAAAACAACAAAAGTAAGGAAAGATAAGGATGGTCACTTCATTTTTGTCAAGAGAAAGACTCAACATGATGACACAAATTACCAGGACGTCTGGGATATTGCAAAGGTAGTCTTAAGAGGGAAATTTATAGCATTGAAAGCTTTCCACAAAAGAACAGAAAGAGAGGAAATCAACAACTTAGTGGGACATCTCAAGCAATGGGAAGAATATTCTAACTACAAACCTAGCAGAAGAAAACAAAAAAGTAAATTAGAGCAGAATTAAATGAAATTGAAAACAAAAGAATTATACAACAGATCAATCAATCAAAAAGTTGGCTTTTTGAAAAGGTCAAATAAACCTTTGGCTAACCTAACCAGAAATAAAAGAGTAAAATCCCTAATTTCATCAATCAGAAATGACAGAGACCAAGTAACAACACACACCTCAAAAATTCAAAAAATCCTTAATGAATATTAGAAAAAAACTCTATTCTCAGCAATATGAAAATCTAAAGGAAATTGATCAATACTTGAAAACATGTCATCTTCCTAGACTTAGCAAGAAAGAAGTGGAAATGTTGAACAGGCCTATATCAAGTTCTGAAATAGCATCAACTATACGAAATCTCCCCAAAAAGAAAAGTCTGGGAACAAATGACTTCACATCAGAATTCTACCAAACCTTTAAAGTGGAGCTAGTACCTATATTACTTAACCTTTTCCAAAACATAGAAAAAGAAGTACTTCCCAACACATTGTATGAAGCAAAAATCACCCTGATCCCCAAAGCAGGAAAAGACCCAACAAGAAAAGAAAATTATAGACCAATATCTCAAATGAATATTGATGCAAAAATATTCATTAAGATCCTAGCAAACAGAATCTAGCAACACATCAAACAAATTATACACCATGACCAAGTGGGTTTTATCCCAGGGTCTCAAGGCTGGTTCAATATATGTAAGTCTATAAATATAATACATCACATAAACAAAATAAAGACCAAATGATTCTCTCAATTGATGCAGAAAAACCTTCGATAATATCCAGTATCCTTTCATCATCAGAACTCTTAGGAAAATGGCTATAGAAGGGACATTTCTTAAACTGATAGAGGCCATCTACAGCAAACCCAGAGTCAATATTGCATTGAATAGAGTAAATTTGAAATTGTTTCCATTTACATTAGGAACCAGGCAACGTTGTCCATTGTCTAGACAGCTTTTTAACATTGTATTGGAAGTCTTAGACATCACAATCAGGCAAGAGAAGGCAATCAAGGGTATCCAAATAGGATCAGAGGAGATCAAACTTTCACTCTTCTCAGATGACATGATTGTATATCTGGGAAACTCCAGGGATTCAACTACAAAACTTTTAAAAGTCATGAAGGAATACAGCAGTGTCTCAGGATACAAAATCAATACTCACAAATCTGTAGCATTTATATATACCAACAATAGTCAAGCTGAATGAACAGTCAAGGACTCTATTCCTCATATAATAGTACCAAAGAAGATGAAATATCTGGGAGTGTACCTAACAAGGGACGTGAAAGATCTCTATAAAGAGAACTATGAAACTCTGAAAAAAGAAATAGCTGAAGATTTTAACAAATGGAAAAATCTACCATACTCATGGCTGGAAAGAACCAACACTGTTAAAATGTCCATTTTACCCAAAGCAATCTACAGATTTAATGAAATGCTTATTAAAACACTTCGGTCATACTTTAAAGGTCTGGAAAAATTAATACTTTGTTTTACACAGAACCAGAAAAAAACATCAAATAGCCAAGACATTGCTCAGAAATAAAAACAAATCAGGACCAATCATGCTTCCAGACTTTGTACTATACTACAAATCTATAGTAATCAAAACAGCATGGTACTGGCAAAAATAGGGAGGTAGATATATGGAACAGAATTGAAAACCATGAGATGAATTCAGACATTTATCATCATTTGATCTTTGATAAGCCTGTCAAAAATATAATTTGGGAGAAAGATTCCCTATTTAACAAATGGTTCTGGGAGAATGGCTGGAGACTTGTAGAAGAGTGAAACTGGACTCATACCTTTGTCTTCTATCAAAAATTGACTCTCACTGGATATAAGACCTACCCTTAAGGCATGAAACTGTAAAAATTCTAGGAGAGAGTGCAGGGGAAACACTTGAAGAAATTTACCTGGGTGTATACTTTATGAAGAAGACCCCTTGGGCAATAGAAGCAATGCCAAAAATACATTACTGGGATCTGATCAAACGAAAAAACTTCTGCTCTGCCAGGAACACAGTAAGTAAAGCAAATTGAGTGCCCTCAGAATGGGAGAGAATATTTGCAGGTTATGATTCTGACAAAGGTCTAATGAACAAAATCCACAGATAACTCAAACTTATTAATAAGAAAAGAACAAATGGTCCCATTTCATTGTGGGCAAGAGACTTGAACAGAAGCTTCTCTAAAGAAGACAGGGACATGGTCTACAGACACATGATAAAATGCTCATCATCTTTAATCATCAGAGAAATGCAAATCAAAAATACTTTGAGATATCATCTAATTCCAGTAAAAGTAGCCCACATCACAAAATCCCCAAACTACAGATGTTGGCGTGGATGTGGAGAAAAGGGAACACTTCTGCACTAGTGGTGGAAATGTAAGCTAATACATTCCTTTTGTAAAGAGGTTTGGAGAACACTCAGGGATCTAAATGTAGACCTGCCATTTGATCTTGCAATTTTTTATATCCAAAAGACCAAAAATAACTTTGCAACAAAGACTTTTGCAGCAGACTGTTCATTGAAGCTCTATTCATAATTGCCAAGCATAGAAGAAGCCCAAGTGCCCAATGATGCTTGAATGGATTAATAAATTATAGTATATGTACACCATGAAATATTATGCAGCTTTAAAAAAAGATGGAGACTTTGCCTCTTTTATGTTTACATGGATGGGGCTGGAAAATATTCTTCTTAGTAAAGTATCTCAAGAATGAAAAAAAAATATCCAATATACTCAGTACTATTATGAAACCAATTTATAATCACTCACACTTTCATATGAAAGATAAATCACGGGAGACAAGATGGCGGACTAAAGCCAGCTTTTCACAGAGGCTCCCGTCCAGAAGGAGAGTTAAAGGATGGAAATTTAGTAAGTAACCTGGAGGATTCGAGCTATACCAGGAGAGAAGGTTGGAGATCGCACATCAACACC
>CAUYPK010085691.1:0-37783 GCA_963574355.1 Loris lydekkerianus | reverse complement strand
GGTGCATCTTACAAGGGTACATGTGAAACTTAGTAAATGTGGAATGTAAATGTCTTAGCACAATAACTAAGAAAATGCCAGGAAGGCTATGTTAACCAGTGTGATGAAAATGTGTCAAATGGTCTATGAAACTAGTGTATGGTGCCCCATGATCATTTTAATGCACACAGCTATGATTTAATAAAATATAAATAAATAAATAAAAGGCAGAGCAGTGGGCTGCTATGGTAGTGAGGAGCCCAGGTACTGCAGCCAAGAAGCTTGGGGTCACAACTGACCCTCACACACACTAGTTGTATGACCTGGGGTGAGCTGCTTTACTGACTATGCCTTACTTTTTATCCTAATAGCACCTACCTTACTCCAAAGATGGTTACAAAAGATAGTAAGCAGAGGGTCCTAGGACACTCACTCTCCCTGGCTCTCATCTCTCACTGACTCTGATGAAGCAAGTTTCCATGCTGTGTCCCATGGAGAGGTCCACATGGCAAGGAAATGAGGGTGGCATTCAGCAAACAGCCCAACAGCTAGGCTCAGTCCAATAGCTCATGGGAAACAGAATCCTCCCAATGACCACGGGCATGAGTTTGGAAGAGGATCTTGGGCCAGTAAAGCCTTGAGATTACTACAGGCCTGGCCAGCACCTTTTGGGTAGCCTTGGGAGAGACCATGATCCAGAAGGTGCAGATGAGTCAGGCCCGAGCCCCAGCACACAGAAATGGTTAGGTAACAAATACCCATTGTTTTAAGCTGCCATGTTTGGGGGTTTGATTTTTTACTCAGAGAGAGACAACCACTGCACCATGATTTGCTTTCTTCATTGCACTTATCACCTCTTGAGACCGCCTATGTCCACTGTCAGCCTGCAGGTAAGCTACCTGAGGGCATGGATATTGTCTGTTCATTTCTGAGTCTCTAGGAATTAGCATCACACCAACACCAGCACTCAATAAATATCTGTTGAATGGATACATTTCACATACTGGGCCTTTTCCTGTGGGGCAGGTGATATTGAAATAATGAACACCTGGAGGTAACCTGGACTATACTTCTTAATCACAGAATCACTAGCTGTCTGTTCAGCCGACGTGTAATCCCTGAACCCCTACCACGTACCTAGAGCTCTGCTAAGTGCCAGTGAATAGACCCAAAGCAAACACTTAGCAAAACCTCTCCTTGCGGAGTCACAACCTGTTCGAAAGAAGAAAAGGTCAGGTCATGAAAATGAGTAGAGGGGTTCAGTTCTCACATCTTGGGTGCTGTCTAAAAGGTCACAGCTGGAGATGCAGCAAAAGAGATAGGTCGGGAGGGTCCCTCTGCCTCGCAGAGCACACGTATGTGCCCAGCACTGTCACCTGCAGTCCCATTTAAAACTCCAGCCCCAGAGACATAGGTGCTGTGATGGTCCCTGTTTTTCGGAACATAGTAAGTAAAGCAAGCAGACAGCCCTCAGAATGGGAGAAGATATTTGCAGGTTATGTCTCCAACAAAGGTTTAATAACCAGAATCCACAGAGAACTCAAACGTATTAGCAAGAAAAGAACAAGTGATCCCATATCAGGCTGGGCAAGGGACTTGAAGAGAAACTTCTCTGAAGAAGAGAGGCACACGGCCTACAGACATGTGAAAAAATGCTCATCATCCTTAATCATAAGAGAAATGCAAATCAAAACTACTTTGAGATATCATCTAACTCCAGTAAGATTAGCCCACATCACAAAATCCCAAAATCAGAGATGTTGGTGGATATGGAGAAAAGGGAACACTTCTACACTGCTGGTGGGAATGCAAACTAATACGTTCCTTTTGGAAAGATGTTTAGAGAATACTTAGAGATCTAAAAATGGACCTGCCATTCGATCCCACAATTCCTCTACTAGGTAATATACCCAGAAGACCAAAAATCACATCATAACAAAGATATTTGTACAAGAATGTTTATTGCAGCCCTGTTCATAATTGCTAAGTCATGGAAGAATCTCAAGTGCCCACTGACCCACGAATGGATCAATAAATTGTGGTATATGTACACCATGGAATATTGTGCAGCCTTAAAGAAAGACGGAAACCTCTTTCATGTTTATATGGGTGGAGCTGGAACATACTCTTCTTAGCAAAGTATCTCAAGAATGGAAGAAAAAGTATCCAATGTACTCAGCCCTACTATGAAACTAATCTATAGCTTTCATATGAAAGCTATAACCCAATTATAGCCCAAGAATATGGGGAAAGGGGAAAGGGAGGGGAGGGGAGCAGGGAGGATGGGTGGAGGGAGGGTGATTGGTGGGATTACACCTGCTGTGCATCTTACAAGGATACACGTGAAACTTAGTAAATGTAGACTATAAATGTGTTAACACAATAACTAAGAAAATGCCAGGAAGGCTATGTTAACCAGTGTGATGAAAATATGTCAAATTGTATATAAAACCAGCACATCGTACCCCATGACTGCATTAATGTACACAGCTATGATTTAATAAAAAAAATCAATGAAATAAAATAAAATAAAACCCAAAGCTGAGAAGCATTAAAGAACGGCCCAGGTGATGGGCACAGGGCGGAGCCCACATTAGGATAGGGATTGGCCTGGGGCAGAAGGGAGGGAGCAGGTTCCTCTAGGGCTTGTCAGGGTAGGCAGGGAGGAAGATCAACACTGAGATGGTCTTAGAGACCAGATCAAGTTCAGCGGGAAGCCGTGGAGCAATTGGAAGATCTTGGAACAGGGAGAGCTGAAATGACAAGTGCTTGTGACCCAGCACCTTGGCCTCGGAGGCCACTTGGTAAAGGGCCCCGAGGGTCGCTGCACACCTGCAGGCTCAGAGGCCCAACTTGTAGTCTCTCAAAGTGACAGTCTTATCTTTAACCAGGTTCATAAGGCACAGGATAAAGTCACAGTGCCCATTCATTAATGTCTGACACAAAATCACTATTCCAGGGACCAGAAAGTTATGTGATTTACAGTTTTCCCTCTGGGAAGCCAGAGGAGCACAAGGTGGGTGGTTTGTATGTTTAAGGCTTTGGGCAGCCATGTGCTGTTGGCGAGAGCACCTGTCCCCTGTGCTCTGCTGTCCTGACATGCTCCCTTATCCAGTGGACAGCTTCCATCTTATGCAGTCCCGCATCTGGTGAGAACCCCCCATTCTTTTAGGGTGACAGCACATGTCTATAGTTTCATAACACTCAGAGAGCTGGTGAATTTCTCTCCCTACAGCTCTAGGGAGAAGCTCACCACATGTGCCCCCCTAGATACTGAACCTCAGCAAGTGTTAAACAGTGTAAACCACCAGAGGGGTCACATCCTGGCTTAACAGGACAGCTCTGTCCACAAACCCCGTAGAGGGACAGAGAGTCCCCCCCAGCTTGAATCCTCCTCCTGCCCCCCCCCCCCCCCCCTGCCTGGCCTGATCATCCCAATCATCTGTGCTTCTAGGATGAGCTTGTTCTGGGGTGACCGTCTCCTGTGGGCACCAGGGCTAAGTGATGCCTTCGGCACAGAAACAAGGAAAGCCTGGATTATTCTGGGCTTGAGAGGCAGCCGTATCACTGTGCTCTCCTGGGAAAACACCTGCTAATGTTGTCTCTGCAAGTTTTAACAGGTGGGAGAGTGAGGATGCTAGCACGGAGCAGAGAAAGGATTACAGAAGCCAAAAGCTCATTACTGCAAAACCTCCTCCACTAGGCTCCAAAGTAGCCCCACAGGGCAGTCCAAGTTTGGTAAGAACCACAGAGAGCTGGCAACCCTGGCAGCCAACAGGGGCAGAGTTACAAGAGGGATCCCAGGGGACCCTGAACCTTGAAGTGCTGGCTGGGGCGATTCATGCCTAGACTCTTCCTCGAGAGTCCCGGGGGTGTGTGACCCGTTTTCACCCTTTCAATCTTATTGAAATACCAAACATTTCCTTTATATCATTTGAAGACAGACCCCCAAAACATACATTTCCCAGTGGGTGGGGAGAAAGCAAATAACAAAGAAAACCAGGAACATGTGTGCGTGGCTCACAGAGCAATCCGGGCCTCGGCCCCCAGCTCCCTGTCCACGCAGAGAGGCTTTTGTCTTTGTTGACAAATGAGCAAATGGGCTTCGCTCATGTTGAGTGCCAGACAAGCTCAGCCCCAAACCAGCATCCAGGTGCAGAAAGGAACACTGCTCCTTCTGCCAGCCAGCACCATCCTGGTCACAGAGGGTTTCCAGCAGCTTCTGGAGGTGGGGGCCTCTCGTCGCCAGGACAAGCCTGTGGTCCCCATCCTTTACCAGCCCCAGCCTCGCCAGGACAGTCCCTTCCTACTAGAAAGCAGTAGACTGGGGTGGGGTGGGGCACAGGTAAAGCACCAGGCTTCCCAACTGCCCTGCATGGAGCTGGACACCTCCCGGGGGACCTTGCTGCACCTTAGGGCGGTTCTTCCCCAGAATTCCCAGGAGACGGGGGCCTGGATTTGCTTTCCAAGAGAGCACCCCCATGTCTGCCTGAAAAATTTGAGGTGGCGCTGGGGTGGGTGGGTGGGTGCTCGGCAGGAATTCCTCTGCCTAATTGCTAAGGCAAAAACAAAGCTGCTAAGAACACTTGGCTCTGAACCAGCCTTCTGGTCTCCTCAGAGGGAGCTGAGCACACAAAGGGCAATCGTGTCAACAGCCTGCAGGAAATGGCCACATTTCCTTAGGGTTGTCAGTGGATGCGGGATAGCCCCCAAACGTACCCCAAATCACAGGATCCCTTGTGGGAAGAAGGGAGAAAAAGAGCAGCCTTTGATGATCTCCGAAGGTCTGGGAAGAGGTTTCTTCAGGAGGAATTCAATTAGCGATCAATTCAGACATGTAAGCCGGAGCTGAGTTTGAGCTTCTCTCCTGAGTACTAAGAGTTGGGAATTCAGCCTCTGGGCTGACATTCCTAAGAAAAAGAGCAGGGCCAGTATATATCATCTTCCAGGAAATAATTAAGTCTTCAGGATGAATGGTGAGGCCAGGAGAGCGAAGGTTAGGTGGTTTTAATGCCACATCCCACCTCTCCGGAGTGTTCCAGCAATTCCCATAAAGATCCACAAGAAACACACATATTCACCCAAGCTGAAATAGAAGGAGGCTTCCAGAAAACACAGCATATTGGCGCTGCCTGCTAAATAAGTTTTTCCAACAAACTTTCCCCCCCTCCTTTTGAAACTGCCAGGACTTCAGAGGAGTTCTGAACGGATCCCCAGAGAAGGCCCTGTCCAATAAGCCTTCCCTCCAGCTCACATCCCGGGAAGCTGCAGAACGAGCCGGTGTTTCTGCAATTCAATCTCCATATATTTTATTTTAAATATATTTCATTTCTGGCCACCAGTCCTTAGATCTCCAATTTGATTTGGTTTCTATAAATGGATTTCTCATAGTGTAGGTGGAAAGTATATTTAATTTCAAATTTCTGCAAACCAAAATATTCAGTATAAACGTCAGAGTATGTTTGCCCCACACAGCCTCCCCACGAAGCACACACTAGCTTCGAGACGGGCACAGGCACCCTTGGAGAGTATTCTCAGCTGTTTCCATTTACAGAACCCAGTCAAAACAGCGGGGGAAGCTGGCATCTGGTTTCCTTCTCTGCACCAATTCCTGTTTCCAGACAGTTGTTGGAAAGAGGAACGCACCTCTAGAGCTCTAGCTAAGAAGCCAAATGCAGGCGACAACCAAAATTGTCTGAGGGCAATGCCGTCAATGGAATGCAGCCAGGCTGGCCACCCGGCTCACACCAGCAGCCAGTTCTGGGCAGCAAAGACAAGGGAGGCATAAAGCCAGTACAGCCTGTGGTGTCAGCCTCCTAAGTTCAGGCAGCTGAGCATCCCAGAAAGCGTCCTTCCGGCAGCAGCTAATTCACTGCTGCAGTTCAGAGCTGACCAGTTGTAAAGGGGGGTTGGGGAATACATGCAAAAGAATGATCAGCCCATTAGGTACTGGGATTGGTGCTTAACATACACCATCTCTGAACAACTCCTAGGAGTTATGCATTGAAACTCCATTTCAGAGGTGGACACTGAGGTTCAGAGTGGCCCACTGTCGTTATATAACTACTCCGTGGCAGAACCAGGTTGGGCTGACTTCACAAGCCAGGTTCTCCCTACCAGCATGACACCCCTCCTATGAGGCAAACTCTACAGACAGCCCCCTCTCTAGCATGATGGAGGATGCCAGCAAAGCCCAGCCTCCCCTACCATGTCTCTGCCTGCATCCCCAGCCTCTGGGCACTGTGTCTATTGTGGAGTGAAGATCCATCCAGACAAACTGCCCATTCCCACATCACTGAGCACCTTCCCAGGGCCCAGCAGACTCATAAGAGGTACATGACCATGGGCTTGGGAGCACATATCAGGAAGCCAGGGGTCGCTCCCCATCCTGCCAGTTGACAGCTGGGCAATCCCGGGAGAATCATTTCACCTACAAGTCCCCATTTCCTCACTGGCAAAACAGAGGACGTTGTAGAAAAGTAAAGTCAAAAGGAACCTGAGCTTTGCTGGCAGAAGCATCAAGTAAAAGAGGAAATGCTGGGGGCTCTCCCCGAGCTGGGAGTGTCCATCTGTGGCTCTCATCTATCAGAGAGGGTGACTGGGAGCCACTGTCCTCACCATCGTGTGAGAATGAAGATGATGATGGTGATACGTCCACAGCAGGGAGAGAACAGCCCATGATGGCAGCCAGTCCACGTGGGCAGAAGGTGTTAGAAACATGTCTCAACGCAGGCAGCAAGTTGAAGGCAGTGAGGGCCTGGCAGCAGCACATCCATTCAGAAATGCAGAACAGTGACATAGGCGTAGAGGTCTGGAACTTTCTAGCAAATGTCCTGTGCTGAAGGAAGCCACCCCCGGCCGGGAGGGAGGGCAGGTGGGGTGCGGTGTATCCAGGACTCCACCTGTGGCCCTTACCACAGTTAAAGATGAAGGGGCTGCATGGCCTCTCCTGAAGGTGGGGGCCGCTGGCGAGGGAAGAGAACGCAGGTCTCTAATCACCTCAGTGTGGGGCCGGAGAAAACCTCCAGGCCCAGGGAGAGCACTTTGGGAGGCATATCCCCTCCATCCCCACCTCTGCCAGGCCGTGCCACCCAGCACTGCCTGACTATCGCCTTTATGATAATTGTAATGAAAAGGCGCATGTTGCGTGGCATGTTCCCCACTGCATCTGCCTTCTAGGGTTTCTGTGCCAATTACTTACAAACTGGTTGGCTTACAACAGCGGAAATGTGTTGTCTCACAGATCCAGATGCTCCAAGTCTAGGGTCTAGGTGTCGGTAAGACGGTGCTCTCTCTAGAGGCTCCAGGGGAGGGCTCGGCCTCACCTCCTCCAGCTGCTGGTGCAATCCTAGATGTTCCCCAATCCTCACCCATCTCCATCCTCATGTGGTCTCTCTGTCTGCATGTCTTGTCCAAATTTCCCGTTCCCTTTTTTTTTTTTTTTTTGAGATAGCGTCTCACTCCATTGCCCAGGCTAGAGTGCTGTGGTGTCGGCCTAGCTCCTAGCAACCTCAAACTCCTGGGCTCAAGAAATCCTCCTGCCTCAGCCATCCAAGTGCCTGGGACTATCGGCGTCTGTCATAACACCTGGCCAATTTTTCTATATTTAGTAGAGATGGGGTCTTGTTCAGGGTGATCTTGAATTCTTGAGCTCAAGTGATCCTCCAACCTTGGCTTTCCAGGATGCTGGGATTACAGGCATGAGCCACTATGCCTGGACAAATTTCCCTTTTTTTTTTTTTTTTTTTTTGGTAGAGACAGAGTCTCACTTTATCACCCTTGGTAGAGTGCTGTGACACTGTTGCGTCACACAGCTCACAGCAACCTCCAACTCCTGGGCTTAGGCAATTCTCTTGCCTCAGCTTCCCGAGTAGCTGGGACTACAGCCACCTGCCACAACACCCGTCTATTTTTTGGTGCAGTTTGGCCAGGGATGGGTTTGAACCCACCACCCTGGGTATATGGGGCCGGCACCCTACCTACTGAACCACAGGTGCCACCCTTTCCCTTTTTTAAATGAGGACACCAGTCATTAGATTAGGGCCCAGCCTAATCCAGTCTGAGCTTATCTAAATGTGGTTAATTAGATATTCAAAGACCATAATTCTAAAGAAGGATGCATTCTGAGGTTCCAGGTAGACATGACCTTGGCAGGATATTATTCATCCTGGCACACTTACAGTCACCACGAAGGCTGGGGGTACAGGCAGGAGCATCCCACCTCATAGATGAGGAAACTGGGTCCTGCTCCCCTTTCCCTCCTGCATCAGAGGAAAGGGTGTTCATTCCTCTCCGAGGTCAACCCCACTGTCCACCCACCCCCTGGCATTCTGGCTTCTGTTCATCACCTGTGCTCTCCACGGGCATCAATAACCTCTTGGTTACTCTTGTTTTTTAATCATCTTCCCCATGAGCTTCTGTTGCTCATAACACAAATCTCCACCTCTTCCTCCTCAACTTCTGATTCGTCCTTGGACTTCCTGCCCCCAGCAGGTTGCCCTTCCCTGGGCCTCTGCCTGCTGCTCCTCCCTCCCCCCCCCAACCCATGACCCCAAACTCTCTACTGATTTCGTGGTCCATATCATCCCCTCTCCATTCTACCAGCACTCACTGGGTATCAACTAAGTCATGACGATGCAGAGATGTGTGTCAGGCCTTGACTTTGAAGCTTAAAGCCTACTCAAGCGGATAGCCAAATGCCCATAATGCAAGGTAAAGTGGAGGTGAAGTGCTCTGGAGACAAAAGCAGCCCCTGCCTGTTAGGAGACCACCCGGGACCCCATGCTTCTGCTATGGGAATGAGTAGTGTCCTGTACTCTGCACCCCAGAGTCTGATGTGTGTGGGCTTCAGAGTCACATGTTCCTATACCCAGGGCTCACGTGGAAAGTCAGGTCTCCTCTTTTGCACTTCAAGCTGCTCATATATAAATAGGGGTAAAAATTAAGTGAGACAAGAGACAACACCAAATTGGAGTCCTAAAACAAATCCCCCATGATCACCTTATTCAACCCGAGCCACACTGCCCTGCGTTCTGCAGACACAGGCCAGCCCTGCGGGTGCTGGACCCTCCTCCTCTCTGTAGCACAGCCCTTGCTCCGGCCCCTCGTCTAGCAGTTCCCAGTCCAAGTCACTCAGCTTTCCTCCTTCTCTGACCTCCCCCAAAGTTGCAGTTTCCTCAGGCAGGCCGATCTCAGCTAGATTGAATAAGATTAATTTATACTGATAGAGTCAATCTCATGGTGATCATTGCAAAGGATTTTGGCACAATAGTAAAAGCAGCTCCAGCTCCCATGGCTGAGTTTGATGGTGAGCATTGAGCCAGACTCACACACACAGCCCAGAGTCCTCAGCACTTCTCTCATTCACAGAGGAAACAAAGGCTCAGGAAGGTTAACTAACTTCCCTGAAGTTTCGCTACTCAGAAACAGAGCTGGGTTCTCACTCAGGATTGTTTCTTTCCACTCGGCCTCAAGACCTCTCCGAACCTCAGGAATACTTAGGGGCACTTACCACCCTTCCCAATCTGAACAGGCCTTACTTTGAGACTTGACCCCCAGGCTCTAGCCCAGTGGCTCCAAACATCTCCACATCTCTTGCAGAAATGTTGGCTACCAAAATGCAGTGCTGACTTGCTGATTATACTCACAAACCTCATCACACACACCAAACATCTTAGGCAAAAACAGCAGCGTGAGTGCCTTAAACATACAGATTCCAGTCCAGGAGAAGAGAGCACATGCCACACCACAGATACGCTTACCACGCATGGGTCCTGGTGGGCATCTGAGATGCTAGAAAGAGCTGAAGACTCCTATGACTGTCTCCTGGGACCATCTGTTGACTGCAGGTCTTAAATCACTGCCCTGGCAGCTCTAAAGCATGTGGTACATCCCATGGCCTCTGCTTCTCTGCTAACCCTGCCAGACGCCCGCCTCTGCCCTCTGCCTGGACAGTTCCTCCACGCCCTGCAGGGCTCCAAACACGTGCCAACCCCCTGCCTCCGACAGGAGACTTAGCACTCAGGCTGTGAGCAGGAGCCATGGTCTTGAAGGCAGAGACCAGGGAGCACTGGTCTTTGAGTCCTCAGAACCGGCACAGTACTTGGCACACAGCTTGGCACCGTGGTGGAAACACTGGAAATGGCCACTTTGGAGAAAGCCAGCTAGAGGAGCAGGGCTCTTTCCTGGCCCTTACACTGGGAAAAGAGGACCCGCGTGGAATGTGAGTTGGTAGCAAATATAGAAATGCACATGGTCGCCTATATCAGTAACTGCCTACAATTCCAGCTTTGGCTCTACGGGGCTTTCAGCCATCAGTGGGGCTCGAGAAAAGTAGTGCCAGGTCATGACGGCTGCTGGAGGCACTGGTGTCATCATGAGGCTAATCCTCTTGAAGACCCTACTGTCGCCTGAAAAGGAGGCCCCGTGACTCTCCGGTTTAGTGTAAAGAGATGGGGCCGATCAGGGAGTCGGTTCTCTTGAGTTGGTCCATCCCTTCATGTAATGTTTAGGTTGGAGAGTTCTGTTGTGCCAACATCTTTAAAATAGCTCAGCTCTGTAGAAACCATAAAATCTGTGGTCTGTACTTCAGAAAGGAAAAAACCAGCCTTGAGCATCTGTTCCAAGGAGCTGCTACCAGATAGGCAGGCACTGGTGGCTTGAAGAGAGCTGCTTGTCCTTGAGGCACCAGTCAGTGACACCGAGGGCTGGGACATTCTCACTGAAGTGAATCCACATCCGGCTCGGCCTGCACATCACTGGGCCTTCCAAGTGCACAGCAGAACAACCCAGCCCCGAACCGCAGGACGCAGTGTGAAACGTGGACTTGGCCGGAAATTGATCCGACATGGTCCCTTCTGGAACGTAATTACCTGCCGAGGATTCTCTCCATCTTCTCCCAAATTAAATGAAAACAAAGAAACAGAAACAGGCTCTTGCTGATCCATTTTCTCATCAGCAGCCGTGGAAGTGAGCTACCTGGGAAATCCTGCTCAAAAATACAGTTGTTACTGATGACCCAAGGCAACAGATCCAAATCCCCCTGTCTGCCAGCCTCTCTCTAACCAGGCTGCACGTCTCCTCTTGCACTGCTGGACCACCTGGCCACAAGGGGTGTTGGGGTGGCCAGCCACCAGAGGCCACCGAGGACCCTGTGGGAACACCCTCAGGAGCAAGGGGTTTCCAAGAGGGCTTCTGCCCACACGTGGGACTGGAAAGCTGAGAGCTGCCTCCTCGTGTCTCCCCTCCTCACACAAGCTCTGCGGGCTCTCGAGGAAAGAGGACCCCACATGAGGGAGAAGCATCCATCAGTGAGGCCAGGAGTGCTGTGGAACTAAGGCCTGAAGAGCGTGTCACTGGGGTGAAGAGGAGAGGAGGCAGGGCATGTACAAAGGCCCTGTGGTATGGCAGGGGGCACATGGTGAACATGAGGAACTGGGGAGCCAGGGCAGGACAGGATGGGGCTGGAGGACACAGTAGCAGCTGACGTCGGCAGAGGACGTACTAACTCACCGTTTCTCACCACATACCATCAGTGTGTGTCATAGACGACAACAGCAAAGCAACAGTGGCCGCAGCAGCAAACACTAAAATATTGCTGCGTGCCAGGGCTGATCTCAGGGCACTGTCCGTGATTTACCCCCCTGAGCCTCATGGAGAAGAGAAAATGAGCCCAAGAGAATGTGCGTGACATGCAGGAGGCTCTGCACCAGGAGCGGGGTGGGTGGACGGGGAGAGGAGTCGGGAACCAACTCAGGCAGTCCAGAACCCCAGGTCCTGACCCGACAGCCATAAATCTCCAGAGAACAGGGCAGGGAGTGACAGGACTTGCACTTTGGAAAGAGCCCTCAGCTGCCCTGTGGAGAATGGAATGGGGCAAGTAGGCCGCATACGAGGATGCAGTGACAGTCCAGGCGGTGGGAGCTTACACTGGGTGATGACCAAGGGGGTGGAGGGAAAGAGATGGATCTTCCAGCTTCCAGAGGTCAGAGGCTTGGAGGAGTTTATTTGGATGAGGGGCTGACAGAGAACAACTCCCAGAAAGCACTCCTGGGCTTGTGACTTGTGTAACTGGCTGTCTGGGGCTTCCTTCAGTGAAACAGAGACATGAAGATCAAAGGCACGGTTTGAGGTCTGGCCCTGCTGAGAGGAAGGGGAGACATGAGGTGACAGACATTTGGCATCTGCCATGGGATGAGCGGTTGACTCTCCTGTCTGGAGGTCAGAGAAGAGGTCTGGGATGGAAACAGGGGTGGGGTAGGGAGGGTGAGTCACCTGCTTGCAGGTGCACGTGGAGCTGTCAGCAGGGACAAGACAGGGCCTCAGAGAAAGTGGAGAGAGGGAAGGGAAGAAGGTCTCGGCCAAACCTTGAGAAGGGCTGACTCCAGAACAGGGAGTGTCCATTCCACATGGGGATCACAAAGCACGTTCAAGGATGTCAGAAACCACGCAGGATATAAAGCAGAAAAGCAGAGTGGCCGGGGCAGTAGTGAGTGTAGTGCGTCTCGTATGGAGACTGGGGAGGGGACCACACAGAGACCACAGCAGCAGTGACTCAGGGGATAGGCTAAGAACCGCTATCTTTCCTTTTTTATTCTTCTGTGCACTCTCTTACATAATCATTTATTCAATAAATACGTGTAGAGTACTATGATTTATTTAACTACTTTCTTATTGTTGGAGAGTTAAGGTGTTCCAAATTCCCACTGTTATCAATACTGCATCATTTCATGTGAATCTTGTGGATGTTTTGTGTTTTTTTGTCCTGCTCAAAAATACAGTTGTTCCTGATGGCCCAAGGCAACAAATCCAAATCCCTCTATCCGTCCCCCAGCACCGTCTAAATGTTGCCAAGTATCTCCCACCCGCCCTCACTCAGGGCAGGCTCCCGAGGGAGATCAGCCACGCCCTCCTTTCCAGCACATCCTTCTTTATTTAGCCTTCATGCAGTCAGGCTATAGCTATATACCTAGGAGTGGTCAGAGAGGTCGCTGAGACCCAGATTTCCAGGTTGAGGAAGCCAAGGAAAGGGAGTTTCAAGAAAGAGGCTGAGATGAGCAGTCATTGAATGTTACTGAGAAATTCTGCAGAGATGGGACTGGAAACCACCCAGCCAGTTGAGTTGGGCAGAGTCACCAGTCACTGTTGGTCCAGTAGTTTTGTTCTTCCAGATTCAGGAGTAGTTATCAGAGAGGGAAGACTGCAGGGAATGAGGAGGTCTTTACAGAGGAAAGAGAAAGCTAGACTTAGGCACAAGGGCAAGAGTGTGCAGGATGTATGGGGTCCAGTCTCTGAGCCCCAGGAGAACCAGCAAAATGCTGTCTCAGGAGACTACAGGCCCTTGGGAAGCGTGTTTAGTTACTGCGTGGACTTCCCCGCTTGTGGGTGGGATTCTTTTAATACAGTCATTGCATCAGAATATCCACAAGAAATGAGCCCCTTCAAGCTCTCTTGCTGGAGGACAGGGCAGAGGTCAGCTCCCTCCGTTGCAAGAGCTGAGCTGGCCAGGCCTGCGGGCTCCTCTCTGCCCAGACTCTCCTCAAGAGCAGCAGAGCTCCTCAGGAGACTCCAGGAGCCCAGATGTAGAGAAAGGCTGATTCCTGGCACAACTAGCAAGAAGAAGGGTTTGGTTCTCACCTATTTCCAGAGTATGAATTTGAATCTAAGCTTACTAATACACACACACACACGCACACACGTGTGTGCGCGCAAACACATTTCTTTTTTTCCTCCTTACATAAAGGACAACAACAAAAAGAAAATACACGGATTTGGAAGGTTTTGCAATGATAATTTAAAAACCACTTAATACTCCGTGAAATTCAAGCTGGTAAATTGAATGGACGGTGATATTAAAATATTTCATTAGATGTTTTTTATGCCAAATTAAGCTGCTGCAATTATACTGATATTCATAGTCTGCATTAATCTAAAACTATTTTAATACTTTTTCTAATTTAACATGATTAATTCTTCCATTTAAGAACAAACTCGTTTTCAAGTTTTGATTGTTTTTCTACTTTGTTGTTTAGACTTCTCAATGCCTGAATATCTAATTCACAAGGAATTTGTATTTGAGGGGATGGAATCTAATTTTTCAGGACATTTAGCTACCTAGGCCTAAGGTTTTTTACTCTTATTTTTATAACAATTATTTCTTCCACGTGGTAAACCAGGCCTTTGACATGTTAACCACAGAGCCTTTCAACTTATTAAATATGTACCCACAACCTAGAAGCCCAAAAGGCCATTTTTTTAAAAGAAATTATTGAACAGGTTTACAAGATTAACATTCTGCCTAGTTAAAAAGAAAAAAAGTTACAAGTCTGTGTTTTCTGAACTGAACTAAACGTTACTAACATAATTCCTGCTCTCTGCGGGGGATCAGACTTAGGAAGGCCTGTGTTCAGGTGCAAATGGCTGATTGGATGACTACGAAGCACCTCCCTGGTTGCCAGCACTAATAATTTTTCTGTGGAAAGCTCATCAATGGACTCACTAATTCTGTGTTTGTAATGAATTTGGCTCTTTAAGTCAAAACAAATGTGTCACATTTTGGAATCTTGTTTATGAAATATTTGGTTTTGCTTTTCAACACTTCTCTCCTAATTTGGCTTTAATTTTAAAAAAAGCATACAAGTTACGATACCAATGTCTTTCTCCGAGACACACCACGCCATTGTAGTATCAATTATGAGGACAATTTCCATCCATCCAGACACTAATGTCATTAGTCCATAGAGAATCTTTTGAAATAATTTACATGGAAACGGCCTTTACATGCTTAATGAAAAATGTGCAGCTAGTGTCAATGGAATCTGAATTACAATCCAACCACATGCGGGCTGGTTTTATTCGTGCTATTTATTAAGCAGGAAGTAGGTGATGCAGTCAATTACAAAGCAATTACCTGAACAGTTACTGCAAACCTGTGCCACATGGCAATTCCCATGCTGCCTCCCCAAGAAGACCTTGCCCTTCCTTGCTCTTTCTGATGCCCCCGTGGTGCCCTGAGCCCAGCCTTAGTGTCCTGCCACCATCACACTCAGCACGTGTAGCCAGGGCTGAGTTGCTGCTGCAGAAACCCAAACGTCATAGGCTTTTGTCAACCCCAGGAATTTCATTCTGAGACAGGAGGTCTCACCACATGAGTAGGGAATTTGAAAACCATCCCAGCACTCCCTTAAATGAGCTGAGGGAGCCTAACCTAGATGAATTCTTCAGTGTCCCTTCCCTGGGGGGCACAAGGCAGAAAACCAAAGGGCTTCTGGCTGATTCCAAGCCTGGTGGAGTGTGAGAGACGAGTGTGAGTCCAGGTAGCCAGGTGGCTAAGGGGCTCCGACACACATCAGGCTAGGAAGAACATGGTCACTGGGTTTTTTGATTTTTTGAAGGCCAAACATCTCTGATATTTGTAGAAATAAAGATCCAGAGAGGGGTGAGCGGCTTGTTTGGGTGTTGCAAGGTTTCTGCAGCAACCAGCCAGCTCCATCCCCTTGCCCAAGCCTGTCTGGCAAGAAGAACAGCTCTCCCCTTGCCGTCCCTTCCAGCCCTGGGGTAGGGGGCTCCAACAGGGAACAGCCTCCCCTCTCTGGTCTAGGGGAGGTTGCAGGGGACAGGCACAGGGAGAACAGCTTGCAGAGTCCTGCTCTTGCCTTGATTCAGGGCATTGTAGCATTCAGGCTCATCGTGTCCCTGAGCCCTGCACTGTGGGTTTGGGAAATACCAAAAACAGATGCTGGAAGAGAGAGCTTGGCCCAGGGCACTGCGAAGTGCAGTGGGAGGCCAGGAGGTTATCTCTGCAGAAGCCTGACCATTTTGTTTATGGTGTTCTGACAATGCTCAGAGCCATGCCAGCAGCTGCTCCCCGTACCAAGCTGCTTGACATTCTGCCGAGAAGGTGGCTGCGGTTCTGGAAGGATGACTTGTGTGACATTGACAGCTTTCAAGGCTGCCAGTCCCCTGGCTTCACTGCTCCAAGACCCGAGCCATCTGTAGCTTCTCACTTCTTAAGCCAGAGGCCCAGAATGTTAGAACAGGGAGAAGAAACCAACCAAAGGAGAAAACGAAAGAGAAAAACAGAACCAACCAGGACCAGGACCAGGACCACCTGTTTTAACCAGTGAATGGAAAAGTCTCTCCTTCTTGAATCTGCATCCCCCCAGGCAATCCTCTAGTCAGCAGCCTAAAGCGAGGTTTTTAACTGTTACTAGGACAGAGGGTGACATCACAGACCCTCATTGTACTGCAGGCTTCCAAAGGCCTTCCCACAGCCCAGAGGACTGTGCAAGGTTCAATGCTCACCCTGCTCCCCACTCTTCTCTCCTCACTGCCCCGTCAGGTGCTGTGCTCCAAGGATGCTGACTGGCCTTCATCTCTCCCCTTACCAGCACCCTTCTCTCCTGGTGCCCCAGGGCCTTTGCATATGCTCCATCCCCACTGCCCCCCCTTCCCTACTAACTGACAATCAGTTCTTCAGAGCTGTCCTCCTCTTCTAAGATCTTATAATTCCTGCACATTCCTCTTATGGCACTGAATCAGTTCTTTCATATAACTGGGTGATTAAATTATGCCTCCTTTGTGTCAGACCGGAACTTGAGAGGCATGGGATCTTATCTGTGTAGCTCCCCACTTCCTCCTCTCCTGGCCTTCAGGTGAGGCTCAGTAAACACGTCTAGAATGAATGAACCCCACACAAGGCAACTAGGAAAAGAAAGACTGACAAGCTGAAGTTGAAAATCCAGGACTAGAGTTAGAGTTAGGAAGACTTGCATTTGAAACCTGGCTCTCCCACAGCCTCAGCTTCTCATCAGTGAAACATTGTAGGATTGTTGTAAAATTAAGACGATGCAGGAAAATCCCTTATTGTAGTAAAGGGTAACATCTGTTATTGTTATTATTTTGTTCTTTTTATTAAGTGGTTGAATGGCAGGTTGGAAAACCTCTCAATACAAAAACTCCAAGAATACAGTTGCTTTCTATGAGCTAGACAAATGTGTTACATACAGCCCTGGCACATAGTGCAAATCATTTCTGCTAAACAAAAGTTTTCACTAACACTAATGCCAAGTGTGTGCCCTGCCCTGAGCCTAGTCTGTGGGATGGAGGCCACTTTTGTAAGCAGCGAGACTCCCAGAAACTGCTGGTGCAGTTAATAGACTAATAGTTAATAGTCAGTTAATAGTCTTTCTGAAGGTTCATCTGTCCTTTGTATCCAATTTTTAGGTGTCTTTACCCTTTAATCCAGAACTTCTATTTCATTTCTAGAAATACCAAGGAAACAACTGATCAAATATTAAAAATCTGGCACATAGTAAGTCTTCAAATATTTGTTGAAGGACTACTGAATAAATACAGAGATTCACTCACTGTGTGATTTCTAATGGTGAAATGTATAATGGCAGTGGACAGGTTAACTTAACGGTATCACACAGGGCCTTCAGAAGAGATGTACATCACTTAACATGGGATAAAGCAAAAAAGGCAAAAAAATGTATATATGATCTTGCATTTTAAAAATATGTGTGTGGGTGTGAAAACATTCAGAAGGACGTACGCCATGGGCCATTTTACCAATGGGATGTGGGATCAATTTAATGTCTTCCTCACCTTTCTATATTATCTGGACTTTTTTTTTTTCTACAATGAATGTAAGAGCTCAGAAACCAAAGAGAAGGGGAAAGTGTATTTTATTTTGAGGAGGAGGAGACAGGAGATGATCCATAGTTTCTGCTGGCCTTCCTGGCTGCTTGGGCAACTGGGTCTATTTATCAGGCAGTTCGAGCCAGAAAGTGAGATAGAATGACCTCTCACACACACAGACACCTGTACAGACACCTGTACACACAAACACACACACACACACACACACACACACAGACACACACACACAGACACCTGCACACACAGACATACACACACAGACACCTGCACACACAGACATACACAGACACACACACACACACACACACACAGACACCTGCACACACAGACACCTGCACACACAGACACACACACACACCTGCACACACAGACACCCCCCCCCCACACACACACCTGTACACACAGACACACACACACACACACAGATACCTGCACACACAGACACACACAGACACCTGTACACACAGACACACACACAGACACCTGCACACACAGACACACACAGACACCTGTACACACAGACACTCACACACACAGATAACTGCACACACAGACACCTGTACACACACACACAGACACCTGTACACACAGACACTCACACAGACACCTTTACACACAGACACACACACAGACACCTGCACACACACTCACAAACACAGACACCTGTACACACAGACACACACACAGAGACACTCACACAGACACCTGTACACACACAGACACCTGTATACACACAGACACACAGATACCTGTACACACAGACACTCACACACAGACACCTGTACACACAGACACTCACACATACAGACACCTTTTCGGACACACACACAGACACCTATACACACACTCATACACATAGACACCTGTACACACAGACACACACACACAGAGACACTCACACAGACACCTGTACACACACAGACACCTGTATACACACAGACACCTGTACACATAGACACAAACACACAAACGTCCTCACACACCGACCCCCACACATAGACACCCATACAAATACACACACACAGACGTCCTTACACATAGACGTCCCCCCACATAGACAGCTGTACTAAAACACACACACAGACGTCCTCACACACAGACCCCCACACAGACACCCGTACTAATACACACACACACACACACAGACATCCTTACACACAGATCCCTACACCTAGACACCCATACTAATACACAGACACACACACACACAGATGTCCTTACACATAGACCCCCACACATAGACCCCTGTACTAATATACACACACACGTCCTTACACATAGACCCACACACAGACACCCGTACTAATACACACACACAGACGTCCTCACACACAGACCTCCACACATAGACCCCCGTACTAATACACACACACACACACACACACACAGACGTCCTTACACACAGACCCCCACACATAGACCCCCGTACTAATATATGCACACAAAAAAGTCCTTACACATAGACCCCTGTACTAATACACACACACACAGACATCCTTACACATAGACCCCCACACATAGACTCCCATACTAATACACACACACAGACCCCCACACATAGACCCCTACACTAATACACACACATACACACAGATATCTTTACACATAGACCCCCACACTTAGACACCCATATTAATACACACACACACACAGATGCCCTTACACATAGACCCCCACACTTAGACACCCATATTAATACACACACACACACAGATGTCCTTACACATAGACCCCCACACTTAGACACCCATACAAATACACACACACACACTCTCCATTGCTAAGGGAGATTTATTTAATTCTCTGGTTTTGCTCCTAGGGAAGTCCAGAAACTAAAATCTGTAACCTGCTTCCCTGGAATATCAACTCAATGATACCAATATTGCATCGTTTTGATTACTGTAGCTCTGTAGCTTTAGATTAAGTATTAAAATCAAGTTATACAATTCTTTTAACTTTAATTTTATTCTTAGAAATTCTTTTAGCTATTCTAGGTTCTTTTTATGTTTTGTGTAAATTTTAGAATTAGCTTGTCAATTTCTACCAAGAAAAAAAGAATGGCCTGATGAGATTTTACCATCTGAACAACCCTGAGTCTGCCTGTCCATGCTCATGGTATAACTCTGCATTTATTCAAGACTTCTTTAATTTCTCTCAGTAAGACTTCATAGCTTGCAGGGTACCGGTCTTAAAGTATTTTGTTAATTTAATAAATTAAAAAATTTCAAGGAATTTTTTTATGCTATTATAACTTGTACATTTCTTCACCTTTATTTTCTAATTGCTCATTGCTAATATACGGGAATTCACCTTTTTTGCATATTGAGCTTATTTTTTGTAGTCTTCCTAAATTCATCTACGAATTCCAGTAACTTTTCATAGAGTTTTTAGCATTTTCTATGTACACGCTCATGTTGTCTGAGAACGAAGAGTCTAATTTCTTTCTTTCCCATCTGAATCCCTTTTCTTTTCCTTGCCTCATTGAACTTTCTAGGACCTCTAGTCCAATGTTGAATAGAAATAGTGAAAGTGGACATATTGATCATTTCCCAGTCTTAGGGAAAGTACAATAGCACACTATTAAGTACAGTATTAAGTGAAGGCTTTTTATAGATACCTTTATCAGACTGAGGAAATTCCCTTCTGTACCTGGTTTGCTGAAAGTTTTTCTTTTCTTCTTAAATCATGAATGAGTATAGAATTATGTGTTCTTCTGCATCTGTTGAGATGATTATATAATCAATATCCTTTGTTCTGTTGGTACAGTAAGTTACATTGATTTTCAAATGTTAAACCAACCTTGCATACCCTCAACCCCATAAATCATGGTGTATTATCCTTTTTACATGCAGCTGTATTCCACTTGACAATATGCTGTTATGAGTTTTTACATCTATGTTCATGAGAGATGTTGGGCTATAATTTTCTTGTAAAGTGTTTGCCTGGTTTGGGGATCAGACATACTGGTCTCATGAAATGAACTAATATGTGTTCCATCATCCTATATTTTCTGAAAATGTTTGGCAAGGTTGGCATTATTCTTACCTTAAATATTTAATAGAATTCACCATGAAATCGTTTTCTTTTTGGAAACATTTTTAATTACAAATTCAATTTCTTTAATATAAAGCTATTCAGATTTTCCATTTTTGTGTCGATTTTAGCATTTTTTTATTTCAAGAAAATTGTCCATTTCACTTAAGTTGCCATATTTATTTCCAGAAAGTTTTCATAATATCCTTTTATACCTTTTATGATATCTTTAATGTATATAGCATCTGTAGTGACGCAACATTTTTATTCATGTTATTAATAATTTATTTTTCTCTCTTTGTTTCTTAATCAGACTAGCTATAGTTTTATCTTTTTTTATCTTTGAAGAGAGACAGCTTTTTGTTTTATTAACATTTCCTATTGTTTGTCTACTTGCTATTTCATTGATTTTTTTTTTTTTGAGACAGGATTTCTCTCTATTCCCCAGGCTAAAGTGCAGTGGTGTCTTCATAGCTCACTGCAATCTCAAACTCCTAGGCTCAAGTGATCTATCTTCCTGCCTCAGCTTCCCAAGTAAGTGAAACTACAGACAGGCATGTGCCACCATATCTAGCTAATTTTTTAATTCTTTGTAGAGATGAAGGTCTCTGTATTGCTCAGGCTAGTCTCAAACGCCTAGGCTCAAGAAACTTCTTGACTTGGTCTCTCAAAGTGCTGGGATTTCTTGTTTTAATATTACCTTTTTCCTACTTACTTTGATTTTAATTGGTTCTTCTTTTTCTACCTTCTAAATGTGAAAGTTTACATCATCTTTTAAACCTTTGTTAATATCAATTATACTTATTGATTTTTAAGGTAAATATAGTATTAGCACATAAATCTATACATTTCCTTCTAAGATATGCATTAACTGTGTTCCACAAATTTTGTATGTTGGGTTTTAATTTTCATTCATTTCAAAATAAGTTCCAGTTTCCCTTGTAATTTTTTTTCTACTCTTAGCAGCATGTTGTTTAATTTGCAAATATTTGGGAATTTTTAAGATATGTTTTGGTTTTTTTTACTGAATTCTTTATTTTTTTATGTTTTTGAGACAGAGTCTCAGTATGTCACCCTCAGTAGAGTGCTGTGGTGTCATAGTTCACAGCAACCTCAAACTCTTGGGTTTAAGCAATTCTCTTGCCTCAGCCTCCTAAGTAGCTGGCACTATAGGTGCCTGCTACAATACCTGGCTATTTTTTTGTTGCAGTTGTCATTGCTGTTTTGCAGGTCTGGGTCAGATTTGAACCTGCCAGCCTTGGTGTATGTGGCTGGCACCCTACTCACTGAGCTATGGGCACCGAGCGTTTGCTACTGAATTCTAAATTAATTCAGTTACTGTTAGAAAAACAGATCACAATTCTTTTAAATTTAGCAGACTTGTGTTATGGCACAGTGTATAATCTATATTAGTAAATGTCTCATGTGCAAGAAAAATATTCTGTTTTGAAAAGAATGTATATTCTGCCATTGTTGGGTATTTGTTTAAAAAATAACAATTAGACCAGTTTGATAGTCTCATCCAAGTTTTCAGTGTCCTTACTGAGTTCCCATCTATTTATCCTATGAATCACTGAGAAAAGAATCTCCCACTATCATCCTGAATTTATCTATTTTTCTTTTCAATTCCATTACTTTGGCATGTGTTTTGAAGCTGTGTAATTAGGTACACATACATTTAGGACTGTTATGTCTTCTTGATGGACTAATCCTTTTGAAATGGCTCTTTTTATCTTGAGTAATATTTCTTGATTTGAAGACTATTCTGCTTGATAATATAGTCACTTTGCTTTCTTATACTTAATACAACATATTTTCATACTCTTTCCCCATCTTTTTACTTCTAAGCTACCTGTGTCTTTCTTATTAAAGTGTTTCTTGTAGAAAGCATGTAGTTGGGTGTTACATTTATTGCCAAGTTTTATGCTCTCTAGCTTTTAAATGGAATGTTTAAACCATTTACATTTAGTGTAATTATGTTATAGTTGAGTTTATCTCTATCATCTCTAGCTCTTTGTTGTTTATTTGTTCTGTTTTATTTTCCTCTTTCCTTGACTTAATTAATTAGAACATTTCTGAGTATTCCATTTTATCTCCACTATCAGCTTGTTAGCTGTATCTCTTAGTTTTTAGTAGTTGCTCTAGGATTTTCAATATACATCTTTAACAGTACTCTACCTTCAAAAAATATTATAGCACTTTACCAATCATGTGAGAATCTTTCACCAATACAGCTCCATTTCTCTCTGCTTTCCTTTGTATCATTGTTGTCAAATATTTTGCTTCCGTATACTGTTATTATTTTTGTTTTAGATAACACATTATTGAGATATAATTTACACATCACAAGGTTCACCTATTTCAAGTGTACTTCAGTGCTTTTATTGTATTTACAGCCTTGTGAGATCACCACCATAATCTAATTTTGGAACATTTTTATTACCCCCCAAAGAAACCTCCTTCCCACATGAAACACTCCCTAGCCTTAAGCAATTATGAATCTACTTTCTGTCTTTATAGATTACCTTATTCTAAGTATTTCATATAAATAGTACCATGTGCCATGCAGTCTTTTGTGATGTCCAATCTTTTGGCCTCTCTGGGTCACATTGGAAGAAAAAGAGCTGCCGTGGGCCACACATTAAATACACAAACAGTAACAAAGCTGATGAGCAAAAAAAAAAAAAAAAAAAAAAAAGGTCCATGCATAATTTTCATTATGTCCACCACCACAGATAAGAGAAAAGGTCCTCACATAATCCACATGCAGCCTGTGGGCCATGGGTTGGGGCCTCTAGAGTTTCATTCAAGTTGTAACATGTATCAGTACCTCTCTTCTTTTTATTGATAAATAATATTTCATAGTATGGATCTGTCACATTTTGATCATTATTTGATGGGCATTTGAGTTGTTTCTACTTGATGACTATTATTTACAATGTTGCTGTGAACATTTGTGTACAAGTTTTTCTGTGAACACACGTTTTCATTTCTCTCAGGTGTGTACCTCTGAGTGAAATTGCTGGGTCATATGGTTACTCTACGTGGAAGATTTTGAGGCACTGCCAGGCGGTTTTCCACAGCAGCGGTGTATGAAGGTCCAATCTCCTCACATGCTTGCCAACACTTTTTACTCTATTTTTTCTTATAGCCATTCCAGGGGATGTGACATAGTGTATCATTGTGGGTTTGATTTCTCTGATGATTGATTAATAATGATGTTAAACATCTTTGCATGTGTTTATTGGCCATTCATATATCTTCTTTGGGGAAATGCCTACATAAATTATTTATCCATTTTTTTAGTTGAATTATTTTTGTTTTTATTATTAACTTGTAAGAATTCTTTATATACTCTAGATACAAGTCCTTTTTCAGATATATTTTTGCAAAATTTCTCTACCAGGCTATCAGGTGCCTTTTCACTTTCTTTTGTTGTTGTTGTTGGTATTATTGTTTTATTGTTGTTGTTTGTTTTGCAGTTGTTGGCCGGAGCCGGGTTTGAACCCACCACCTCCAGTATATGGGGCCAGCGCCCTACTCCCTTGAGCCACAGGCACCGCCCATCCTTTTCACTTTCTTGATGGCATCTTTTGAAGCACAAAGCTTTAATTTCAATGATGTCCAACTCATCAACCTTGTCTTTAATCACCTATGCTTTGGTGTCATTCTAAGAAATCATTCCCCAACCTAAGGTCATTACAGTTTATTTCTTGTTTTCTTCTATGGATTTTTATAGCATTAGCTCTTACATTTAGGTCAATATTTAACATCCTTATAGGCCCCATCTTCAAATGCAGCCATACTTGGGCCTATGTATTCAGCATAAAAATTTTGGAGGGTACACAAACATCTAGTCTACCCTGCCTTCCTTTGGCTCATTTTGATTTAGTTTTCTTTTTCTACTTTCCTGTCGTGAAAGGTTAGGTTATCGTTTGAGATATACCATATACATATATGCATGAAGAGCTACAATGCTCCCATAAATTTTGACCAATTATACGTATTTTCAAGAAAATTTTTAGAAGCCAAGAAGGAAAGTATCTCATATTTACCCACATATTTACCATGTCTGGTGCTCCGCATTCCTTTGTTTAGATATGAATGAATGTTTATCTTATAATATTTTCTTTCAGCCTGAGGAACTTCCTTTAATGCACTTTGCAGTATAACTCTGCTAGCAACAAATTCTTTTATTTATTTATTCATTTATTTATTTATTGTTAAAAATGCCTTTATATTATCTTCATTCTTAAAGAATATGTTCACTGAATATAGAATTCTAGGCTGGGTTCTTTTTTCCTTTTAGCAATTTAAAGATGTGTTTTCTTCTAGCTTGCAATGTTTGTAATGAGAAATCAGTGGTAATTCTTACCTTTGCCATGAGTCTTTTTTTCTCTGCCTAATTAAAAGATTCTCTCTTTGTTGCTGCTTTTGAACAAATTGATCGTATTTCTTGGTGTTCTTTTCTTGGCATTTCTCCTGCTTCGTGGTAAAGGTTATTGAGCTTCTAAAATCTGTGACTCTACAGTTTCCATCAAATTTGGAAAACTCTTGACCATAATTTCTTCAAATATTTTTCTGCCACCTGCCACCGTGAATTGGGCCTCCAATTATAAGTATGTCAGGTCAACTGACATTGTTCCCTATTATACAGAGACTGTTATTTCTCCCCCTACCCTTTCTTCTTTGGGAGCTCCAGTTTGAATAGTTCCTATTGCTTCATCTTCAGATTCATTGGTTTTTATTTCTACTGTGTCCAAGCTGGTATTAATCCCATTATGATGCCAGATGCTAAAGTAGCCTTCAGCAAAGCCTAGCTCCTGATATTTATCCCCTTGTGTAAATCCAACCTGTTGATTATGGGCATGTTGGTGACTTGCTTCTCGCCAACAGGATGCATCAAAAATGATGGGATGGCACTTTTGATTAGATTATAAGAGATTGTAGCTTCTGTCTTATCGGCAAACTCCCTCTACAGACTTTTTTGGCTTGCACACTGTGATGAAGCAAGCTGCCACGCTGGAGAGGTCCACACAGCAAGGTAATGCGGTAGCCGCAACAGCCAGGTAAGAATTGAAGCCATCGGCCCAACGTCTGCCAAGGAACTGAATTCTTACAATACCCGAGAAAGCTCAGGAACAGTTTCCCCTCAGTTGAGCCTTCACATGAGGCTGGCCAACATCTTGATTTCATCTGCTTTGTTCAGTGTTCTAGTTGGTTTGGGTGAGGTGGCAAGTTCTACCAGTTACTTTGTCATAGCCATCAGAGGCCTTTGGGCATTTTAAGAGATGGACAAAAGGGAATGACATTAGCACTTAGCTCCAGCCTTTGGGTTTTTAAGCTCTGTACAGACACTCAGCTGGCTCCTCACTGGGCAGAGGAACACACATGAGAAAGACTCCTCACCAGCTGTGTCATGGCCCCCAGGTCCCAACCTTCACCTTCTCAGCAAAGAACTTGTTAGTGTGTGATAAAAACCTATCAGAAACCCCCTTGGCCTATCATGATTTGTTTGTTCTGTAGGTTGCAGTACATTCCCTAGAGATGTGGTCATAAGTTCTGAGCCAAGACCCTTCGTCTACTAGTAGGTCTGAACATTTGAGCTCAGAAGGGTCTCAGTAAACCTCATGGGTCTCAGGTGTCTGGCACACTGGAGCCTCTGGGTACAGGGGCACTATTTGTCCCCTAAAAGAGGCACAAACCCTAAGGGATCTCCTATCTGACTGATATGCAGAATCCATCACCCAGGAAGCATATAAAAAATTACCAGTGCCAGGTCCCACTGCAGGACCCTGTCACTACAGTGACTCCTAGGCACAGCCAAGAAGCAGCCTATCTTCCTGTATCTTACAAACCTGAAGAACTCACAGGCATCAGAGCTGAAGAGTTCACAGAAGTGGCAGTGCTTTGTAAGCTATCCAAAACTAGTCCCAGGGGACACAAAGGTGACTCAACTCCAAGAAAAGAAAAGGCTGAGTTCTCTCTCTGAATCACGGCATCTTAAATAAGAAGAAAACTTGGAAAATGTCCAGCCCAACCCCTTCCCCTCCCCTAGGCTTTCCACTGCACCGATGCACCCAGAGGGTTTAATGGACACATCAGTATCTCTCAGTCCAGGATGCAGTTTCATCCAGAACTTTCCCCACTATCTTCCAGAAACCCTTAGGGTTTCTCGTGACCCTTAAAATAGAACCCCAAATCCATGACACAGCTGAGTTCCCACACCACCCGGCCCCTGCCCCTCTACCCCACCCTCTCCTGTCCGCTGCTCTTGGTCAACCAGTCCCTTTCTATCAATGGAACAGCCAGTGTCCTTCTGAGCTGTTCTGACCCTGAGATTTCTGGTCTAGTTCTTCACAGCAATGGCCCCTTGTATTTAGTCACAGGTGGAACAGTCCTGCCTCCATCAGCTGTCCCAGACCACTGAAGTCTGCTGCATGGCCATCATTCTCCATCTGGGCACAAGCCTTGTGTGCTATCTTCCAGCATGTCTCTCGGGGGTCCTGTTGCTGCTATTAACTTGGGAGTTCCAAGAGGGCAGGGAATGTCTGTTTTGCATATCACTGTATCTGCATGCCTCCCAAGTCTACCAGGGCAAACACTTCATGGTCCCAGGCTGTCCCTGGAGTGAGTCCTGTTGGCACTGGGTCACACTCTGGACTAGTGATGTGTAGTATCCAGGCACCCTGGCAAATGTCCAGGTCCAGGTTTGCCCACAATTAAACCCTGTTTACTGTTCCCTCCTCCAACCAGTACACCCCAAGCTCTGCAGACCTGCCTCAGGGCAGGCCTGTGCTCTCGCCATTCTACTAGACCTGCATAAGCCATGAAGGAGACTTTAGGATTCACCAGTTTCCTCTGAGAAACAATCTGGGAACTGGGCTCCTCCATCCTCAGGCAAAGGCTTTAATATTTAAGCTAGAAGCAACAGCCAAGCACTGCCGAGGGAGAAGGGCTCAATTTCCTTATATCATGCTGTTCTCCAGTGTGCCCTACAAATCCCCGACCAAACCATCAAACAAGACCTACCCTTTTCACTGCGTCAAACCCTAAGTCTCTGATTATAAGTCAGAGCCTGATGCAGGGCCGGTAGGAGAATCAGAATGAGAGTCTGAGTCACGGGCATGATTAAGAGTGATCTGGGGCTCCAGTCTCTTCATTAGTGTAGTGTGGGCCCAGCGCTGTACAGTGGAAGTGCAACAAAACCACATTTAAAATGTTCCAACAGTAACAGCAGAGGAGTGGACAATGAATGGGCAAAACACATTTTAACAATATATTTTATTCAGCCAATATATTTAAAATATTATCTCAACATGTAATCAATAGAAATATTAATGGGTTGCTTAACGTGGCTTTTTCTTATACTGTCTTTGAAATACAGTGTGGCTCTTATAGGCTTGGACAAGCCATACTCCAAATGCTCAATAACCACGTGTGGCTCATGACTACTGGTGGGGACAGTGAAGAAAGAGCCCAGATGCCTGGCACTGGCCCTGAGTTGGGAGGAGGCACCAGATCACCTCCCCTGAGGCTGCCCGAGAGCTGTTCCCAGGTCCCTGAACCCTCCCTCACTCCTGCATGCGCTGGTGTCAGCGGAGGGATCTGAGATCACTGCTCACAGCTTCCTCTTGCTTCTTAGATTAATTCACTTGTATTTATTTGGCTTTTTATAAACAAAAATCAAACTTAATACGTTCTATTCATCGTAAGCAAAGGGCAGTGCTCCTAAGGGGATCTGTCAAACAGAAACTCTTTCCGTAAATACATAAAAAGGGGACTGTGTAGGGAAGGAGAATTGTACTGAGCTAAAATCTGGGGTATTTTTCCCCCTTTCAGATCCATAAGCCAAAATATTGCTAAGGCTTTTTATAAACAAAGATAATGAGTTGTATAATTTATGTAAATTAACTAATGCTGCCGCATTTTCTAGAAGTAACATAAACTGCATTATTTATTTGATGTGCTTTTTGGAGTAAAAAATAATTCTAATTGGACATTATACCTAACAGGTTTCTTCTATTGTTTTCTTATTAGTGTTTGTGGTTTTGAATATAAAACACAGAGTCGCTGGAGGGTGCTACATGTGTATATTTTCCTTTGCATGTATGAAAATGAGGATAACCTTGACCAGGGCTCTTGAACACTTCTGTGTCAGAGGAAACTGGACACACCAGGCAGCAAGAGCACAGCGGTAGTCGGTAGGTGGTGGTTATTTTCAAATAGCATGGGGTAATGGTTGGTTAGCTGATGTCATTTTCACTCCCTAACCATCTTCACAACTCAAAGCCAGGTCTCTGCAGCATGGGCTGCGTCAGCTTCACTGGGGACCCACTTTAAAGGCAGCATCTCAGGCCCCACTCAGACCAGCTGAACCAGAATCTCCGGCAGACTTGTGGGCACAGTAAAGTTTGAGAAACATTTTTGCAGCATCATTTGTAGTGAAGGCTCAGCCTTTTCCTGGGCCCCTCCCAGAGGAAAGAGCTAGAGCTGCATGCAGAAAAGGCACCTGGCCAGGTCCCCCAAGTTTGTCAGTGCCCAGCTCACAGCATCAGCCCACACGTCCCCTCACATCTAAGGCATATTGAAATGAGCGCTACATAATCTCACACTGCAATTCTTAATATTATCATATTAGGAGCATTAAAAATGCAAGAAAGGATAATTAAACAAAATAAATTAAACAAGGATCTTGAAATACACAGCCTTGGAAATACTTTTGCTTCCTAAATGCCTGCTAACATCTGCTGGCCTTGATCAAGCTTGCTATCGTCTTCTGATATTCAAAGCACAAAATATGGTAAAATGCCAAATGTAAATAGCTCTGATTCGTAAACTTGTTTATGCAGCCGAAGATGGCCCTAAAGTGGAAGAAGGAACTCTGATGAAAGCCCATTGATCTTTGGGCTTTCAAATATTGGGTTCCTTAGCACCCCCCAGAAACAAGGCGTATTCACTCGACATCAGAAAGAAAACAAAACAAAAACATCTCAGACCGAAAAGGAAGGGGGGTAATTTACTGAATTTATTTCATCTCATCTCCCTTAATCATGTAAAACCAAACCCCCAAAATGTTCTACATTCTGGTTTGTGTCCAACACGATGTACAAACTAATTGAGTGTAAAAAGCGTTGCTTTGTATTATATCAGTTAAAGTAAGTGTAACAATTGTTCTCTCTACCCCCGAGCTCTGCTCCATTTCTGTTTTTGTTATAATTCAGTCCATTCGCAATATGTCATTGCAAACACTATTTGCAAAAGAAAGTATAAAAAACAGATTCTTTATTTCTTAGTGCATTTATTTTCATTTCCCCTTCTCAGCCTCTCCACATTTATACCATGCTTCCATCTGGAGGGCTTAAAAAAGTTATAGACGAAGTTACTATACATAATGAAGCACACTCATCTGGTATTTAGCCTGAGAATTTTATTGCCAGGTGTTGTGAAAGGAAAAAAATATGTATATGGCCAAAATGCTGTGTTGTGTCTTGTTTCCAAACATTTCACATTGTATCTGAACGTATTCATTAATTTGTGGTGGGGGCTGCTTCAATAAGGTTTACTTAACCACCTTTCAGGAGAAGACAGATGTGATCAGCTGGGCAACTTGGATGAGGCTGTGGTTCATGGCCACACTGCTAGTGTCCGAAAGGCCCTAGCAACTTGAGTGTCTGCTCGGTCACCAGCAAGAACCCCCACCTTTCATAGGGCACCCGAAGCCCTAATGAGTCAGCCCTCGGAACACACATCAGCCGCCGGGGAAACGTAAGCTGTGCACCCACCTCGTTAGGTGCTGGCCAGGCAGAAGGACATCTAGGGGACCCCAGGGCACAACAAGGAGAGGCACCATCTCCCACATTGACATCCCTCCCCGGGGGGCTCTACCAGTTTCTCGTAAAGGGGAAATGACTTTGATGAGAACAGAACAACCAAAAAATAACCCTGCTGGCTGTCAAGAGATCAAGGGAGCCTCCTCCTGCCCACCTGTAGGCAGAGGCTGTAATTTAAGATCTTTCAACTATTTCACAGCAATTAAAGAATTAAAGGCCAGTGGCAAAACTCACTCCCTCATGGATTGGTCAGTCAGGTGGAAAGCCAGGCAGACCCTGACCGTGAGAAATGACCACCGATTATCATTTGGGAAAATGAGCTTCCCACGGCAGCGTATTGACAATCAGGTCTGATTCCTCAAGTAAAGGCACTTGAGAAAACCAGTGGGTGAGTAGCCAATCAGAGTGCGGGCATCACACCACGTGAATGCACTTGAGAAAACGGGTGAGTAGCCAATCAGCACACGGGCATCACATCGTGTGACCGCACTTGACCAAACGAGCGGGTGAGTAGCCAATCAGCGTGTAGGCATCACACCACGTGAATGCACTTGAGAAAACAGATGAGTAGCCAATCAGCGGGCGGGCACCACACCACGTGAAGGGGTTGAGCTCCGCTTCAGCAGCACACAGACAGGTAAGGAATCTGGGCAGACATGAGGAATCTTGGGGCTTCCCAAATTAGTTTCTCACAATCTCCTACAGAAAAGATTGCAGTGTTTGCACCTGTCTAATATTTTGGAAAGAAAAACAAGTCTTGAAGTAATTTTGAAATTCAAGCTATTAGACAATGCCGATACCTTGCAATTGTCTCTCTGAGACTGTGTGTTCATCACCCTTGCTGAATGTCACCTGGGGGCACCACCTGCATCACCTGCCCTGAGGTGGTGGCTGGGCATCCCTGAGTGCTAAGCCCTCCGACTTTCCATGTTGAGAATGGGAACAGCCCCAGAGCCCAGGGAAACAGAGAATTCCTCCCTGTCATTCTGAGTCCAGACATTACTCATTAGGTGAGCGTGCAGCCCTGCTGGCTTCTGCCAGAACTGGTTCAGGGCATCACCCCCCACCCCCACCCCATTCTCCATCCTCCAGGAACTAATCTCACTCCCATTGGAACTCTGAGATCTAACAGTAACTTGTAGTCTCCTTTGAGACTTAAACCAATTTTTTAGGAAATTTGAGGCAAAAGAGACCACAGACAAATACTGTACCCTGGTCTCCACTAGCATCTCAGGTGTTGGAGCGCATAGGCCTCAATAGAGAGTTTGCCATCAAAAGGTAGAAATTGTAAAACAAAAGTGTGGAGGTTAAAGAACAATGAACACTATATGCTAACTAGGGGATTAAGAAAAACTACCACCTGTGAGTGAAAGTGGTGAGGAACCACAGAGAGGGGGAGACCCACAGCCACTTGCTGTGAATTTGTGTTTCCATAAGTGAAGGATTGGGGTTCTCACATAGAGAAGAAGTTATTGATAGTGTGCTCCCTTAAGGGAGGCTGCTCAAGAGGCCCATTCCAGATTCAATAATAATCCATATTCTTCCCATGGAATGGCAAACTGAATCTTCGATTTCCTTATCACCACCACAGATGCATGAATCATTAAGCTGCAAACCAGCAGAGCTGCAGTGTATCCAGTGCCACCTAGAATATTTAATAAAATAAATTCCAAATAATCAATGCATGAAGAGTTCACATTTCTTACATTTTTTTTTTTTTTGTAATGCATGTCTACCTCTCACATCCATCACAAACTGTGCATAAATTATGGCAGAAAAGATAAAAGAGAACCTCTCCAGTCTTCTTGTGCTGTCATGTAAATGCTTAAACATGGACAAATAACCTCTGTGCCCTCCCATCGGTCAGTATTCTAGGGGGACCTTGTTACATCCAACCCGCATAGGCTTCTTACGATGTAGGCGGTTCAACCTTTCTATCTTCTGTGACATCCTGGTCTTTTAACCCTCCTGGTCTCAGCAAGGACGCAGGTGCAGGCTCAGCTTTCCCACTGGGCAAGACAGTCCAGAGTTACCTGCCTGCCCTCTCTGCAATGCCCCCCAACAGTGCCCTGGGCTCAAGGGGAAACGGAGCATTTCTCAGCTCCCATTTTCATTTTTTTTTTTTTTTAAGAGACTGGGTTTCACTCTCGCTGAAGGTGGTTTCAAACTCCCAAGCTCAAGTGATCCACCCGCCTTGGCCTCCCAAAGGGCTGGGATTATAGCTGTGAGCCACTGCACCCAGCCCAGCTCCCTTTATCAAATTGCCCTGTGCAAGAGACATTACCTAACTTTCTAGCGTGAAAATAACTCAGGATGAGACAAATAAGCCTTGCTACGTGGAAGTATTACCACCAAAAAAGTTTTAAAAGGAGAGAGAAGAGACCCCAATCTCACTAAGTGTGTTGTTAACAAAAGCATTAATTCATTGCAGAAAAAAAAGCTGAGTCCAAACAGCTGCAGATGAGAGTGCTAGGACATGCCAGGGGCCAGAATGAAATCCTTGAAAGGGCTCCTGGAAAGCTCTCCATCATCCCCTACAAACTCTCGCCGGGTCCTGTGGTACCCTACTCCTAGCAGTTGCTGCCTTAATCCAGAATAGAGGTGAGTAAACAACATCTATGGTTCTGATTCAGCCCACAGCCTATTTTTGTAAAAAAAAAAAAAGATTTATTGGCACACAGCCACACCCATTCCTTGCCTGTTGTCTACGGCAGCTTTCAAGCTACGATGGCACAGCTGAATTGTTGGGACAGACGTCTGGCTCACAAAACTGAAAATATTTACTGTCTGGCCCGTCACAAAAGGTCCATTCATTCATTCCAAGAACGGTTATGGGCACCAAGTGTACTTGGTGCCAGGTACCATGCCAACTACTGGGCTATCACAGCGAACAGACAGGCAGGTTCCCTGTTCAGAGGAGCTAAAGGATTGTGAGAACAGAACAATTTCCCCCTGTGAGCAGAGGGTGAGGGACCTGCTCAGTTGTTGCCAGCCGGTTTATTCTGATTTCAGAAACCTGACACTCTGTATTGTTCACTGTCAAGGCCAGAGTAAAGAAGTCCCGGCTCAAACCACATAATCCGAAATTTCAGGAAAAACCCAAACAAATGAACTTCAAAAATAGCTGCCTAGCGGTGAGGCATTGAGGTAGGACACTGCTGGTGACAAGAGGATGGCGTATGTCTGTACTTTGCAAATGGAGACGCATACGAGTGACCTGGGGTTACACCAAGACGCAGGCTGGGACCCACAGGCCTGGGGAGACCTGAGGTTCTGCACACCTGTCGCACTCCTAGGTGGTGTCCATCCGCTGCTGCCAATCTCACACTGGTCTCAGGGTTTGCCTGAGTGGGAACTGAAGCTTTTGTGACAGGAAGGAAAGGCACACCTTGAAGGCACCAGGTGACCCGGAAGGTTGTCCAACTATCCAAGAAAAAGGACTCATGATGCGAGAGGCACTCAGTCTTTCACGAGATCATCTGACTTCTGTCTCTGGTTCTGCTTTTGCGTGGAGGAAGGGCAGGCACAGGGCACTCAGCAGCCAGAAACGCAGACGACCGCATGGATGGAAACCCCGTGGATCAGCCGCCAGCGTGGCAACCTCAGCTGCTCCCTCCTTGAATTTCTGGGGTAGTCTTTCTCCCCCTACTCCCACTGGTAGTAAAAACACCCTTCCTCCACCCTGTGTTTCCCTGTGTTTTTGATACAGTTGGGAAGCAGACAGAGTGACATGGGTCTAACTCACTTGCCAAGCGTACACCCTCCCTCTTCTGTGACTAACTCATGCCGACTGACGTGTGTTGGGTGCCACGCTTCTAGGACACCTGGAGGCAGATTCACGCCTGCTGAGCCCCCCACAAGGACATAAGCCACTGCCACCATGACAGGTCTAAACGTCCCCAGAAATACCAGAAAATCCAAAGAGTCACAGAAGATCAATGTTTTACGATTAAGCCAAGTGATGGCTGGAGATACTCTTTACCCAATGCAAACACCATGTCTGGTCATTTGCCAAGGGGGGAAATATAGACCATTATCTGAAATCACACCCCCATCTTCTGAATGAGGCTGTCAATTATGCTAGCAAACAGCAGGTTGCGTGGCCCTGGTGACACCTGACTCCGCCTATTGTATGTTGGGGTCCAAACGGAAAATGGCCCTGCTGAATTTTGACAGTGGTATTCAAGGGTTTACATTGTAATTGAATATGCTAAAATTTCCATTCCTGTCCTCCTGGGCTAATGTGCAATGATGTTAAGGGACTGTTATGATAATAATTAAATACACTTTCAGCATACCAAGTTGATATTCTGCCGCTCTACCTTCATCAGGGAGTTTCTAGCTTAATAAGGCTCGAATCAAATTTTAAAACGGAATTACACAACATTGCACATGTTGCCATCTACCAGGGTTAGGGAAGGCAGAGACTACAATCTGTGTTTCCTTCAAAATCTTCCCAGCACGTCCTGTACTAACAAGCTTCTCCCCAAACACCACCAGCAGAAGGCAGCAGCCTCTACGGGCGCCACAGCTGGGCTTCCAGAAGTCCCAGCATTTTGGAACTGGGAAGACACTCAGGACTCACTTTTCAGAGGGAGCAAGAAGGTCCCCAGCCCTGGTAGCACTTGAGTTTGCCTCCTCCTGCTTTTCATGGGTCCTGCGTCAATAACGCATCTGGAGACAAACCAACTCACTTGCTCATGTCTTCAATGAAACCAGTACCCCAAGTATACACATCTCTGTCTCCAGAGACTCAGAGGACACTGCTCTGCTATCATGTCAGATAAAATACATGATGCCCAGCAAAGTGTGAGATCCAAACAAACAACCGATAATATTTTAGTATAGATATATTGTACTAAAAAACTCCCCTTTGTTAATCTGAAACTCACATTTGCTGAGTGTCTTGTGCCCTCCCCGCATGTGCACACTAAACCCGGCAGTGCATGTCCTGGCCTGTGTGGTGAAGAGTGTGCATGGACCCTCACCACCAGAGCGAGCGTATCCTGGAAACTCAAATGCTACAGTTTCAGGACAAATGGACATGGACAGTTCCTGTTGGGAGCAAATAGCCCATTACTCTGGACGAAGGTGCACATGGGAATACGAAAGTCTCCAAAAACAGCTGAATCCAATCCCAGCTAAGGAGGAACAGCAGGTTACTGGGGTGGTTCAGGGCATTTGGAGACCAACTCCCAACCACTGGAGTAGAGAGCAAGACACCCTGTGTCTTCTTACGGGCCCTAGATTGAGTGGGGACAATGACACACCAACCTAATGGGCCATGTAGCTGAGGGACATGACATATGTAAAACAATGGCACACTGTTATTAGCGTTGCTATTGTTATTTGGCTACAGTTAGGGAACAGGGTGTTTAAAGAGATGCCAAAGGATCTCTATTTGTATCCCCCTAAAATTCACAAATTGAAAACTAACCCCCAGAGCTATTGTATTAGGAAGTGGGGCCTTTGGTATGTGGTTAGGTCATGAGGGTGGAGCTCTTCTGGATGGCACTGGTGCCCTTATAAAGGACACCCCAACCTCTTCTTCCACATGGGGAGACAGCAGGAAGATGGCCAGCAGGAAACAGGCCCTCACCAGGCACCGAGACTGCCTAGGCCTTGACCTTGCCCTTCCCAGCCTCCAGAACTATGAGAAATAGATTCCTGTTGTTTGTCACCAGTACATGGTATTTCTTTCTTTCTTTTTTTAGTACATGGTATTTTGTTACAGCTGCCCGAGCACACTCTAAAACAGAAGGAGAAGTAAAACCACCACCCTGCAGGCCTCTGTGAACTCAGTGAAATGTGGGCAGAAAGGGCTGCACCTGCTTCTGCAAAGCCTTCATGTTATTTATTAGTTAAAATTTTAATTGTATGAATTGGGTAGGGACATGTCGCCAGGGATGGTAAGTAATTAGAAATTACAGAAAGACTATGGATTTTAGCTTCCACATTGATCCTACCAAAACACATCCAGGTAACAGAAAATTAAGTTTTAACTTCTTAACATCCCAGCAGAACAATGCACAAAAGTGTGGACAATTAAAAGTCAGCAGAGAATCCTGGGAGATTCTCCCAGGTGCCACTGAACAGACTGTCTCCCTCCCTTGGATGTGGCTATGGGACAGGGAACCTTAACCACCAGCACTAGGAGCAAGATGGGAGAGGCAGCCCATACTGAAAACCAAAGACCCAGGTTCCAGTCCCAGGTGAATTGCAGGGTTGGGGTGAGGCTCAGGTGAAGGGTCACCATGGACGCATTTAGACGGGGCAGGTCCCACTTCCCAGAGCAAGGCCTCCTGGTGTAGACTGCCCCTGGGCCTGCCCGCAGGGAAGGAAAACAAGTTCCTTCAAACACCAAAAACCTTAACTAACAAGTCTGACATTTTAACAATTCCCGCGTCATATGGAAACGTCCGGCTTTGTTCCTGCACGTTTGTCAGACACAGTGCAGGGTCTTGATCCTCTGTGTATCTTGAGCTGAACAGCTCCCCTAATATTCTGAGACCGCACACAGACTCGCTTATACTTAGAAAATACTAAATACTCAAGGTATACGTTTTAAACTGGACAAAACTGACATGAAGCAAAAGTGGACACTTCCTTAAGAAAGGCAGGGACAGAATGTTCTGGAAAAAAGAGGAGGAATAACCGCTCCTGGCTGGAGAAGACCAGGGAGATACCCTGGGAGGATCAGAGGGTCAAGGCCGACACAGTCTTGACCTGGAGGGGCAAAATGGGTTTTGAACCAGGAACGCTGGGGATAGAGGGGGACTGGTGGGCATGTGGGTGAGTCTGGAGGGGAATGGGGCCGAATAACATGTCCATGCACCAAACTCACACGGTTGCTTACTGAGGGCAACACCCACCAGGCACACAGGCTCGCCCAGCTTCTGCGAGCTCCCTCCTTACCTACTTACTGCTGTTTACCAGACTTGATGTGAGCACCGTGCCTGTTTGTGGCTGGCTATTTAAAATATTTTCCATCTGCTGCAAGTAAGACACCAATTGATCCTACGGCTCCAAGTAGAACCGAAACGATCTGGCATTGCCACCAGGCAGACAGTTATTTCATGCCCTGTTAATTCCTAATGCAGTAACTTACAATATCATTCCTGCTTTTAAAATAGGTGCTTTTTTTTTTTTTTTTTTTTTTTTTTTGGTAATATTTGGCCTGTGTGCAAAAATAAATAAAAAAACTTAAAATTAGGCCAATTCCCCAAACATAACCTCATTAACACAGCTGACAAGCAAAACCCAGCCTTCTGGGTTTA